>JAPPVO010000029.1:59170518-59240694 GCA_030407325.1 Camellia japonica
TTCGTTTCCAAGTCCATACAATAGCAAGGATATGTGCTTTGAGTGCGATGTCTGTCGTTGCAAAGTTTCGAAGGACTGTTGGCTTTATTGCTGTGTGGATTGTGATTATGGAACTCATGTGAATTGTGTATTGGCTAAGGCACGATCGAAAGAAGAAGCGGAACTTGAAGGAATCCTTGCGATTCAACAAGCACAGTACAAACTTCAATATCAAATGCAACTTAACAGCATAATAGCACTGTGAGGACAAGCAGCGGTGCAGCTGACAAGGAATTAGGGGTCACGTGCACCCTCACTTTTCAATAATATATACATATATATATATTTTTTTTTTTCTGCAACTTTATTCGAAAGTAATTTTTTCAGCAATGCTAGGTATCATGAAAAATTTTTCATGAAAATAATCATGAAGCTTTGTGATCCTTGGATTACACTTAGAATAAAGCACCACACACTAATCAAGGTAATCCAATAATCACAACTCTTTCATGATCATTTTCATGATAAAAATTTCATGATTCCTAACTTTTCCCTAATTTTTTCGTGTTTTTAATCAACATGTTTCTTGCATTCTTCATATTAGGTAGTTTTTTTTTTTTTTTTTTTCCTGTACTTTAGAAGCAACATATGATATTATTTATGTAATTCTCTAAATAATAGTTTAACGTAAAATTTATGAATGGAATATAAGATCTCATTATTGTTAACTAGTTGGGTGATAATCAGCAAATCACTTAGTGTGACTTACGCTTTCTCATGTCGAGAGCACTACGTAGGTAACATCATATGATATTCCTAGACTATCTAACAATTTGTATTCAAAACATATCATTTATAAGTAATACTATCTCTCTAATATTTTTCTCTCAAAGAAAAATGAAAGAAATTTTATAATGATTTGTACTATAAATGAGATCTTTTTATTTTTTAAAATTAGGAATTTTAATTTGTAATTTTTTGCTAAAATTGTGAACTTACATTGCACTATTATAGAATTTTGATTTGTTACTATTAATAATAAATATTTAAATTTTTATGTTTAAATTTAACTCATAAAATTATCATAATGAAAAAAAAAAAAATTAAATTATAAGATGCCCCTCTAGCTTAATTTCCTGCACAAATGATAGCGTCAGCAATCATTGGTGTCAGAAATCGCTAGAAGCTTTGCTCATTTGCATATTGGGAAATGGTGATCACAAGCATATTCACCATGGTAGCCTAATGTTTTTCTTCCTGCAATATAGAAAATAATTGGATAAATTACACTTTAATTCTTATTGTTTGAATCAAATTTCACTTGAACTACTATTGTTTCAATTCATACAATTTAGGTATATAGTTTCAATATAGTCATTCTGTTCAAATTCAAAGTTAAAATTAATAATTTTAGAATACACATCAGCCTATTAAGGTGTACACATAGAAAAATATTAATAAAAATTTGAACAGAATGATCAAATTATTCAAATTATAACTAGAGTAAAATTTAAGATAAACTATTAAGATGAAAAATGTAATTTACCCAAAATAATTTGAGCAGCTTACAAGTTTGTTGTCCTGTTGTCCTTATGCGTTATGCCCTTCACTTTTCTTAGTCATTGTATTTGTTTTTGAGTGAAATTCATCTCATTCTAATTGCATTAATTTTACGGTTAAATCTAAGTCTTTTTGGGTGGATGGTTAAATCTAAGTCAACCAATAGATTAAATTCAATAATCACTCGTAATTAAGAGAGAAATAGAGTTGGATCCTATAGCTCACATTAAACCCAACTTAATAGCTAAGCTAAGCAACTAAAGCAAGGGCTTTGGGCCCAATTTGTGATGGCCCCAAATTAAAAATAAAATAAAATGATATATGTTTATTTTTTAAAAAGTTTATTTTGAGACATTATAACAAAAAAACCTCAACCCATGAATAATATAAAATACATGTTGTACATATTCCGGAAAAAATGCGGGTACCCATTTGTTATATGTTTTTTAAAAGTACCCACTTTATTTTGAAGAAAATCGTGACATTACAAGAATTTTTATTTTTGGCGACTAAATTTTTAGATGTCAAAAGGTAATTTTTAGTCGTCGAAGGGCTTTAGCAACTAAATTATTTGGTCGCAACATTAGTCGCGGAAGAATTGTCGGAAAGCTAATTGGCGACTAAAATTATTTTAGTCGCCACATGTATTCAATTGCCAACTAAATTTTTAATCACCAAAAGGTTGGAAATAAAATTAAATAGCACATTTTCGGCGACCAATTTTTTTGTCGCCAAAAGCTTCAGTTATTGTTAACGACTAAACATTTAGTCCCGGAAAAAGTTTTTAGCTACTAAATATATTAGTCGCCTAAAGTAAATACTTGTGTGTTGGCTACTAAAATTTTAGTCACCTAAAGTCCCACATTTTTTGCTATTAAAATTTTAGTCAGCAAATAGTTATTGTTTTGGCTACTAAACATTTGGTCGCTAAACTTCCACATTTTTTGCTACTAAATTTTTAGTCAGCAAAAGTATTTTTATTCTTCAGCTTTTTTTTTTTAGTTACGAAATATTTTAGTCGGCAGATGTTTAATTTTCTTTTGGCTACAAAACTTTTAGTCGCCAAATATTTGATTTTCTTTTGGTTACAAAACTTTTAGTCACCAAATGTTTAATTTTCTTTTGCTACAAAACTTTAAGTTGCTCAAACTATTTTCCCAATTTCTTTTTAACTATTAATTGTTTAGTCGCCAAAAACATGATATTATGTTTTATCGCAAAATTATAATTTCTCCACAACTTGTCTATATTCCATGCAACCTGTAATACGTATATAAACAAAATGATACATATACTATCAATCATTCCACAATATGCATCTGTATACAAAAAATAAATAACTTTAAATGCCAAAATCCATACAAACCAACTATTGTCCAAATTAAAATAATAATTCCATACAAAATATAGAATCATACAAAAATCAAAACCCTCCGTATACAAAAATTACATTTACTACCATGTGAAATGACCATTTGGCAGTAATTTGTACCACGACAAAAGGTGATGTATGTACCACGACAAAAGTACATCTATAGACCATGACAAAAGGTCATATATGTACCACACAAAAAGTCATATATATGTACGACAACAGAAGGTGATCTACGTACCACGCCAGTAATTATTTGTTGGCTGCCAAAAGTTTTCTGTATCAGTAATAGTGAACTGTACAAAAGCCGAGGACGACAAAAGTATTACATTAGTTCTATACAAAAGTGAAATTTCTTCTCCATACACTAAAATAAATTATCCACAAGTCCACGCAACAAAGCCATCTACAGAAAACAAAAACAAAAAAAAAACAAAAAAACATTAGAATTAGTTACAAAATATCAATTCAGTCAGTCATAGGGAACATGTTCTAACATGCATTTAAGGTAGAACAATCTAGAAATGTCTTCTTCGAAATAAAAGCATATATATATATATATATATATATGTATCATGCAATATTTATTCCAACCAACTGCACAAACAATCTATTATGTAATTTCTTCGCCTATAAAATACAAAGGCAATTATTAGAATATATGGATGTTATTTTCATAAAGTTGTAGCTCTTTAAACTAAGTGTTACGCGTTTTTCTACTAAGTGTAAGGCATTTTCGGCTCTAACTCCCAACTTACGAGTCCAAAATTTTTTTTGTCTATTGTCACAAGTCATATTTGTCACGGGGAAGCTGTCTATGACAGCCATACTGTGGTTCAGGAGCTGTTTTGAATTTTTGATCCCGGAACGCCATTTTTCGACTAAGTTTAAGGCGTTTTCGGGTCTAACTCCAAGCCTACGGGTCCAAATTACATTCCGTCTGTTGTCACAGGTCCTAATTGTCATGCGGAAGTTGTCTGTGATAGCCACATGGTGGTTCGGGGGCAGTTTTGAATTTTCGTCCCCGGAACGCCCTTTTCCGACTAAGTTTAAGGTGTTTTCGGCTCTAACTCCCAATCTACGGGTCCAAATTACATTCTGTTTGTTGTCACAAGTCATAATTGTCATAGGGAAGCTTTCCTTGAGAGCCACACAATGGTTCAGGAGCTATTTTTAATTTTCACCGCCCGAACGCCCTTTTTCGACTAAGTTTAAGGCATTTTCGGCTCTAACTCCAAGCCTACGCATCCTAATTACATTTCGTCAATTGTCACAAGTCTTATTTGTCAAAGGAAAGCTATTCGTGATAGCCACACAGTGGTTAGGGATTGTTTTGAACTTTCGGCCCCAAAACGCCCTCGTTCGACTAATTATATTCCGTCAGTTGTAACAAGTCCGATTTGTCAAGGGGCAGCATTCTGTGAAAGCCAGATCGTGGTTCGGGGGTTATTTTAAATTTTCACCTCTGGAACGCCCTTTTTCGGCTAAGTTTAAGGCGTTTTCGGGTCTAACTCCAAGCCTACGTGTCCTGATTACATTCCGCCAGGTGTCACAAGTCCTATTTGTCAAGGGAAAGCTATCCATGAGAGCCACATAGTGGTTGGGGGCTGTTTTGAATTTTCTACTTCGCAACGCCCTTTTTTCGACTAAGTTTAAGGCGTTTTCGGCTCTAACTCCCAACTTACAGGTCCGAATTATATTCGATCAAATGTCACAGGTCTTATTTTTCATGGGAACCTGTCCGTGAGAGCACATGGTGGTTCAGGGCTGTTTTGAATTTTTGCCCCCGGAACGCCCTCTTTCGACTAAGTTTAAAGCGTATTCGGCTCTAACTCCCAACCTATGGGTCCGAATTACATGCGTCTGTTGTCACAAGTTCTATTTGTCAAGGGGAAGCTGTCCGTGAGAGCCACATGGTGGTTTGGGGGCTTTTTTGAATTTTTGACCCCGAAACGCCATTTTTCAACTAAGTTTAAAGCATTTTCTGGTCTAACTCCAAGCCTACGCATCCTAATTACATTCCATCAGTTGTGACAAGTCCTATTTTTCAAGGGGAAGCTGTCCATGACAGCCACACAGTGTTCTGGAGCTGTTTTAAATTTTCGATCCCGAAACGCCCTTTTTCGATTAAGTTTAAGGCATTTTCCAGTATAACTCCAAGCCTACGCATCCTAATTACATTCCAACAATTGTCACAAGTCCTATTTGTCAAGGGGAAGCTGTCCGTGAGAGCCACACGGTGGTTCGGGGGCTGTTTTGAATTTTCGCGCCCGGAATGCCCTTTTTCGACTAAGTTTAAGGTGTTTTCAGTTCTAACTTCCAGCCTATGGGTCCAAATTACATTCCGTCTGTTGTCAAAAGTGGGGTAGGTTACATAAATGCTTTTCCTCCATATCGTATAATCTTATTACATAGGATGTTGTAAATGATTAGAAATTTACTTTAAATTAAACAAGTTCTAAGAAATAGAAAATACGTCTCCAATTCATGAAGCTAGAAGTGTTTTTTAACTAGCGACAAATGTGAGTATCCAAGTTTCTAAATTAGGTATAGGTGTCGGACACATATCCCACACCCTTACCCTTGTTGTATACGGTGGACATAGGGGCATATTGAGAGAAGTAGAAGAGTCCATGTGACAGGTACTATAAGTTAACCAATTTGAAAAACTTAGTTATTCTATTACCATGTTGAAGTGCTATTAATCATAACTCTCAAACAAGCCTGGCATAATATGCAGCAAGGGCATATTAAATGGTAGACACAATCATCCAGTGACCCATCACTACCCTACGAAATAGCAAAATTAACCAAATCATGTCAGCATGATTGAAGTGTGATTAAGACAGTAGATTAACCAAAAATGGAAATTTTGCTACGAGGACATTGGATCTGAGAAAACAGGTCAGTGAGCTAAGTTAGGAATTCAAGAAGTTATGAGTCAATCTCGGTCTATTAAGAGATTGAAATTAAAGCAATTTTGAATTGCTTTCAATGCAAGCAACGTAATTTTTATAAACAATAATTTTTTAAAAAAATATTTAGGAGCACAATTTGTTATCTTGGATTTCTGTTCCAGTACTTTTTCACACCAAAGATATTGAGTTCTTGAAAGTGAGTACAACTATGCACACAGAATGGATTGGACTCGTAAGAACGAGTAACCAACATTGGTACAATTTCGATGATAAACATGTGGCATGTTTCAAAGAGCAAAGCACTCATGAAACTTTGTGAATTTGTCAAGCCAAACGGAAGAACATCAAACCCTCTATCAAATGTCCACCAAGAACAGCTAGTTTAGTTTGGCAGGACTTTTTATTGTTTGACTCATTATTGAGTTCTTGAAAGTGACTACACATGCTAATTACATTTCGTCTATTGTCACAGGTCCTATTTGACATGGGGAAGCTGGTTGTGACATCTGTATGGTGGTTCGGAGGCTGTTTTGCATTTTCGCCCTCTTAACGCCCTTTTTCAATTAAGTTTATGGCGTTTTTTACTCTAACTCCCAACCTACACATGCTAATTGCATTCCGTCTATTGTCACAGGTCCTATTTGGTAACCAAGTCGGTTATGACATCCATATAGTGGTTTGGGGGCTATTTTGCATTTTCGCCCCCTTAACGCCCTTTTTTCAGTTAAGTTTAAGACGTTTTTGGCTCTAACTCCCAACCTACGTGTCCGAATTACATTCCAGCTGTTGTCACAGGTCCTATTTGTCATTGAAAAGATGGCTGTGACATCCGTATGGTGGTTCGGGGGTTGTTTCGGTGTTTCGCCCCCTTAATGCCTTTTTTCGGTTAAGTTTTAAGGCATTTTCGACTGTAACTCCCAACCTACACGTGTTAATTGCATTCCGTTTGTTATTATAGGTCCTATTTGTCACGGGGAATGTGGTTGTGACATCCGTACGGTGGTTCGAGGGCTATTTGGGAATTGGGTTTGTTTTGATATATGGGTGATGTATTGCCTTAGACAATTCAAATATCTTAAAAGGCTTATATGCATGCCAGATTTAAAGTACAAACAACAAAATTAATTAGTTGCCTTAGCCAGACATTCTGAAAAAAGATTTTAATTAGACATGAATTTTCCAAAAGATCTTACTTTAGTTAAAAATCAATTTGATGCTCCCGTGGCATTCTCTATGCAATTTAAAGGCGTGGTACACAACGCATGCTCTGCATGGTAAGTAATAAAGGCCAGCGTCATGTCAACCAGCACATATTGAGACATAGGCAAGAATAATACACTGATTGATCAATGGATTCTCTCATCTCAAGTTAACAGCAAAGTTATTCGTGACTAGAATAAGAGTCAACATCTTTACTCTAGGTTCAGAAGCCATAAATAATTAATTCATTGAGCATGCTGTTGTAGGACAGCAGTGTGAACTAAAAATGGCATTATTTGCAGTTAGTTATAGGGAGGGCTAAAACAACTGAGTGTTAAGTCTATGATTTGGTTTTGGTGATATCCATGATACATTGGTTGGCTGTGCTTAACTGTGATACATGCTTGAAAAACCTTAATACAACCCAACTAGCCTTACATCTGAATCTGATAAACTTGTGCTTTGAATTGCCAAAAGGCTTTTATAGCTTCCAATAATTAATACTGATTACCTTAACTGCAATTATGGCATGATCAAGAAGTGGAAGCAGATTGGGATGGGTAAACAAGGACGAAACACAGATCTCCTCCGTCACCAAGTCTAACTACTCACTATTCTGAATGAGAACTTTCTTGATTACATAAGTTCCATCATTTGCATCAATCCAAATAAAAAGCAAGATCAGATTATATTTTCCTTCTTCATTAAGCCATTAGCCAAATGCTGAAATTATTATGGAACTCCATATGACAAGACAATCACATCATCAAAACTAAGGATGGACCAAGAGGGGGGACAATCCCTACGATTTAAAATAAATAAATAAATAAATAAACTTTACTACAATAGTATTAGCTGTTAGTTATCTCCAAATTATAAAAACTCGCCCCCACCAGTTTTTTTTTTTTTAATTTTAAATGATTGTCCCCTCTGATTTTTTTTTTTAAAAAATTAAGTGATTGTGCACCATATCTATTAAACATAGGGGTCAAATTTTAAAATTTTTAAACCAAAATTGACTAAAATATATCCCAAGAAAATAGTTTATCATAACTAGTGTCAATGACAAGCATTATTTTGTAGGCTGCAAAGAAGAAAAGAAGGTGAATGAGAAGTTAGCATGTTACTTGATCATATTCATTCAAAAAGACATTGTTTGGGATCTTAATGTCTACTCTACCATAGATTCATTTAATGACATGAAAGAGTGTGGAATACAACTAAAGATGCCTCATTTCGATAGAAATATTGTCTTACAATTGCAATTTTTTCTAACTCACCGTAGATACAAGCAAACATGCTTATTATATATGTTGTAATCCATACATTTTAAAAGTTTTGTTAGTATATATTTCCCTTAAAATCCTAGGTCCATCCCTGGTCAAAACTATACATCAGATCAATCAAACATGCACCAAGCAATAAACACATCACCCACATATTCGTCCCTTGGAAGCACATCCCTTAGACCACCCAATACTTAGTCCTCCACCATTATTAGTTGACAACAGATCATATATCTCTTCACTGTATATCTCCAACATAGTGACTTGAACATATGTCCCAACTCCTACATTTTCTTCATCTCCTTCACCCAATATATCCTTCAGAGATCTATACACAATCCTCTGTTGCTTTGCACACCCAAACAACCTAGTTGGCACGTACATCATCGCTGTGCATTTAGCCCCAATTTCACACCATTAATTGGAATGTATGATCTCCTTTTGTTTTCCAAGGAAGCTGGTGTACAAGAAGAGGAAATTGGAATCTTAGAACTGTCATAAAGTCTTTTTTTTTTTCCCTTACTATTTGTTTCCTCTCCTTTGTAAACAGTCTTTTTTTTTAAAATCCAAATTAATAATAATAATAAAAAAAAAAGAAAAAACACTTGGGTACTATTTTTTGCAGCTGATATATAACATTCCCTCAAAGATTAGTCTTTCAAACTTATTTTGATGCATTCTATTGTTTAACATGAGTACGATTTTGGGCCTCATTCAACTTTTACAATCAAAATTTCTGGACAGCCCAAAATATCACAAACAACATCATTGATATTTATTCAATTACTCCTCTCTCTTTTTTTTCTTTTTTCTTTTTTTTAACCTATGAACCTAGACAATTAGAAATAAATAGAGAATGGACAACAAGAATGGGTTTTATTTTATCATCTAAAATTGCACCTAAAAACAGCTCATGAACAGGTGTAGACGTCCCCGAACGCATCCCGGGGCGAAAGGAGTGCGAGTCCCCCCCCCCCCCCCGGGTTCTAGTTCGATATTGGGTCACTACAGTTTAAAGGACTCAAATGTCACGGTTCTTAATCTTGAACCAAAGAGTCCAAATCCGGCAAATCGTTTTGAAAACAGATTTTTTGAAAAGAAGTGCCAAACATGGACTGCTTTGCCAGATACAGAGTCGCCACCTAAATGTTTTTTTAAATGGGAAATTTAGGAAACCCTGACTCGGTGCCAAAGGCCACGTGTCCGTCATCACCAAAGTTACCTCGGCTCGGGAACTTGGGTACGATTGGGGAAGGTCACTTCGTGAGCACCCCCGCTCGCCCGATCAAAGACCGGCCTCTACTAACCATGATATCTATTTTTGAAAACATTGTGTGTTCTTATTCCGATTATTAGCCTAGATTTACTATGTGATGCGCACAGCATACAAGTATAGACTGGATCGCCTGAATTGGAACAAAACATTTCATGTTTGTTTTTGGAAGATGGTTTGATGGTGCTACCTGCAGGTAGGCTAAGACGTGGATTTGCCACCCTCAGGTGGGCTTAGAAAACATGATTTTGCCACTATCTAGTGGGCTTAAAACAAACATTTGATGAATTGTCCAATCCAAGTAACTCAGCCTCCACCCACAGGCATTCAAGGCAGTATATCACATAAGCATATAGCCTCATGGTAAGCATGCTATTCATGGCAACACTCACACGCATGCAAGGATGCTAAAGCATAAAACTCACCGAGTACTCCAAGCCAAAACAGAAACTCTTTGGAAATCATGCATGATCCTAAATATACAGAAATGCCTAATGCAACACATGCAAATATGCAACTATAGCAGGCTCGGCTATTCTAAACATGGCATATGGAATGCTACAACTAACACGTATTCAATTTGGAATTGAAATACAAATGCAGTTTGTATGATGCGCCGAGCCCGGTGCGTGCAAAACAGATGAATGATGAAAACATGCTGTCATACTGTATGCTAATTGAAATATGCCCTAATCTAACCATCATAAGCGGGTAAATAAAAGGGAAGAAAGACGTGGGGTTGGAAGACATACATCACACTCACCCACACTTATTACAATTATGCCCTCGCGCAGAGGGTCCGAATAAATAATACAGTCCAAAATGAAAGAATAGTATACAAAGTCCGAATAATACAGAAATTCCTAATTAATCAACAAATTAAACTAAGAAAGCTGTAAACTGGCATGCAAGCCAGGGGCTGCCTCGACTCTGATGAATGATGTATGCTGGGCTGCCTTGCGCGGAAATCCACTGGGATGCCCCGATTAGCCTCCGTTTGCAATGTTTCTCGAAATGCGTGCCCGACTTCGAAAAGTTGCTGATTCTTCATTTTGCTGCAACAGAGAGCAGGAAAGGGGCATAGCAATGTATTTCACACATATATGCATGTCTCGATCCTCGTGCCACCAATCACGCATATTGATGCATGATGGCCGAGGAGCCGATTTGCACAACTCAATATAGGATGAATGCAAGTGAATGCTACAACAAAACCTAACTCCATCATGGATGATCCGAAGTGTCGGTGACTTGGGAATTGAGACCCGTTCCGTCGCTCGGAGTACAAAACGTGCCTCGTTTCCCGTGCCCGGGCTAACTCCTATCCCGAACACAATGCAATATGCATGAAATGTAGCTAATATGCAACCCTAACATACGCAATGTCATGGAATGGCATATACGCTATACGAGGTAATACATAACCGGGCATACACAATGCTACAGGTGAAATGGCATACGCAATGCAAAATGGACTTACACTAACATGAGAGAGCCTCAGCCGCACTCACACAAGAGGCCGATGGATGAAAATGAAGCGCCTCGAAATGCGTGCACACGGGCGCGCAAATCGAGGAGATGGCCCTAAGGCATGAAATGGCATGAAATATGATATACAATGAGACTAAAATGAGATGTCTCGAAATGCGTGCCCACGGGTACGCAAACCGAGAAAATGGCATACGGAATGCAACAGGACTAAAATGAGATATGCGATGCAATATGGGCTTACACCAACATGAGAGAGCCTCAACCATATTCACACGGGAGGCCGATGGATGAAAATGAAGCGCCTCGAAATGCGTGCACACGGGCGCGCAAACCGAGGCGATGGCCCTAAGGCATGAAATGGCATGGAGATGATATGCAAACATGCAAATGAATTTTGGCACTGAAATGTGGGGGAAAACAGCCCCGAAATGAGGCGAAAGTACACCCGATGCATGAAATGGCCCCGAAACATGAATTTAGGCACCCGAAATGGCCTATAGCTATACCAAACATGCACAATATAGACATGGAATGAAAATACAGTAGCAAGACAGCCCCAAGACAAGCATTTTTCAGTCATAAAAAGGGCTAAACAGCAAGCACACATAGGATTAGGCAAGTATGCAAAAATGGCCCCGCAAGAGGGGTATTGAAGCAAGTGATACATGCGATGCCCAAATGGAAAAATACCCTTCTACAACACTGATGAGGGACTAAAAATATGAACATTTACAGTAGCTGACATCCCCCAAATCAGTATGAAAACATGCTAAAAATGTCATGCAAGAACTAGGATACATAAGGTTATAACATGAGGTACCCCAAACATTCATCAAACCAGAAAAGACACTTAATGAAATATGTCAAGAAGATCAAAATATGACTCTTTCCAGTTCTGATGATGGCCGAAAACAGAAGCTAGATAAGCTTAAAAAAGCATGCAAAAATGGGGGTCAAAGAGGGGTATAATGACAAGTATAACATGGAGACCCCCAACAAGGTTGATCCCTTCTACAATGTTGTAGAGGGACACAAAATAAGCTTACTCACAGTTCATTACATGCTCCAAAACAATTTACATATAGGCCAAACAAATCATGCAAATTTACGGTAAATAGGAGGAATTGTGAAGCAAGTGCAAGATGGGGGGCCCAAACAGCCCTTCTTCAATGTTGAAGAGGGGCTCAAAATAGGCCCACTTACAGTTTACATTATGCTCGAAAACAGATCACTCATAGGCTAGAAATTTCATGCAAAATATTGTCATACAAGAGGATATTGAAACAAGTGTGCCATAGAGGGCTCAAACAGGGTTGAGCCCTTGAACAAACATGAATAATAGCTCAAAATAGACCTAGTTTCAGTTAAGGTCGGAGCCCAAAACAATAAGCAAATAGGCTAAGAAGTTGGTGCAAAAATGGGCTACAAAAGGGGGAAAGTCTACTTACCCTTGAAGACCAATACTTTTGTTGCTTCTTGGACCAGATTTGATGACTCTAAGCTGCTGGAATCCCTTCCTTTGCTGCTGGAATGGAGTGATGAGGGTAGAGCTTGAAGATGATGAAGAAATGGAACCAAAACTTGAAGGAAATGGAGTGGTATGTAGAGATATCCTCAAACCAATTCTTGTAACCCTTTTTCTTGAGTTGGGAGGACAGCAATATAGACAAGAGAGGGAGAGAAGAGTCCTTCTCAAAATGGAGGGAAATGAGCTCTTATTTCCCTCCAAAAGGTTCCCCCGGATACAGATATTTTTGGGGGAAAACCAAGACACAGCTGGAATGGACTCACACTGAGGAAGCAGGCCGGCCATGTGTTTTTGCTGCAGGTGGCCGGCCGGCCACCCCCTATGGCCGGCCGGCTAGGGGTCAAAAGGGTCAATGAGAATTTCTGGTCGGCCACCAAAGATTGGTGTCCTCCCATGTGTGTACAACAAGACCCTATGGTTGGAAATTGACAACTCTGAAACAAGAGAGACAACAAGCCACTTTTAGAAGGGGTTCAAAAGGGTCAATTAGAGTTACTGGCCGGCCATGTGTTTTTAGGATCCTCCCATGTGTGTACAACACAAATATGTGGTTTTGGCTCGAAGAAAATGGCCCTAGGGTGTTCAACATTAGCCCGGAAGTGAGAAAAACGGGCGCTGGGGGGCGCAGGAGGAGCATAACTGGTTGCTGAGACAATTGCTGGCCTCCTACCCTCCAGTGATCTTCCTGGTGATAAAACAGAGGTACCTGCCAAAAATGAACAAAAACCGATGCAAAACGAATGCTCGGGGGCCAAAACGCGCAGTTCGGGATCCCGAAAATAGGCCGTTAAGCACCGAAAGTGGCATTCGGCCACGAAGTGGGTACCTAAGACCCCAGTGTCCCTCGAAAGGGAATAAATGAGATGCATGCCAAAAACCGGAGGAATCGGAGATGGTTGGGTGGTCTCGAACCAAGGCACACGGCCTGACGGCTCCGAAAACCGGGAACCGGGCTCCGAAATGGGCAAAATGGCCTACGGCCACGAAATGTAGCCCACGGCCACTGAGAGATGGTCTACGGGACCTCTCCCTCCCCTCAGGAAAGAAAACAGAGAAAACCGAGTCCGGTTCGCAAACCGAGGCAAGGCATAGAAGAGAGTTCGGAAGTCCGGAGGCAGGGCGCACGACCGCGACTCTGAGACTTCTGAACGAGCACAAAATGCAACATCACCGAGCGCTCAATCGGTGACGTCTGAGTCTTAAGGTCGGTCAAAAATGGGGTGTCTACAACAGATAATTTAAAAAAACAATTAAATTCAATCTGGGCACTACCAAAGGTCATAAACAGATGTCAAACACATGAGCATTGTCCAGTTTCATTTGAACATTTCGTCAGACACATGTTGAGCAAAAGGGTTAGAAGACAACAACAAATACAAGCATGGATGAATTTCGTTTGAACATTTTTGCAAGCACATGGAGAGCAAGAGGGTGAAAAACAACAACAATTACAAGTATAGACCAAACAATAGCAATACATACACCACCATCAACAACAACAAAAAATAAAATAAAATAATAAAAATAAATAAATAAATTACATGAACTAGAGTGAAATGGGGAAATCTTCATTTTGGCTAAAAAACACCTAATAAATTACATGTTCCTTCAATCATTCTATAGAAACCCATTTCAATCATTGGTTCATTGATTTCACATAAATCAAAACCCTACACCATAAATAACAAAAAAAAAAAAAAAACCACTAGAGGTAGAGTGACATGGGGAAATAAAGAGAGACAGAAAAGCAGAGCCGAGAGAGAGAGAGATAGAGATAGAGACAGGAAGAGAAAAACCTCAATGTTGAAGCGATGTAATGCAAAACAAGGCGAGGAGCTGTGAGGCGAGCGACGGCAGTAGCGGTGGTGGTGTGCGACGGTAGAAGATTGACAGTGAACAATGGTAGAAGATTGACGGTGAACGATGGTGGAAGATCAAAGGTGAGCGATGGGGGGTAAAGTGATGGTGAGTCGTCCGTGAGAGAGAGAGAGAGAGAGAGAGAGAGAGAGAGAGAGTCAAGAGGCAAGAGTCTGGTTTTTGTTTGGATGGCTTGATAAAGAATTGCCTCCAAACTGAAAAATTTTCCCACCAAAACTTTTGTTATCAATGCCGACTAAACAAAATTTTAGTCGCCAGTTGTAGTATTTTTGGCGACTAAAGGTAATTTGGTCACTGAAAATAAATATCCACCGAAAAAATATTTCGTCGCCAAAAATAAAAGTAAAATTTATACTTTTTGTTTAGTGACTAAATTATTTTAGTAGGCAAAAATTATTTTACAACGACTAAAATTTTTTTAGTCACAGAAAATGAAATTTTGCCAACCAAAACTTTGGTCGCCAAAGTTTAATAGCAAACATTATGTTACCTTTTTGGCGACAAAATTTATTTTAGTAGCCAAAAACTTGTATACCACGACTAATAAAAAATTTAGTAGCCTAAAACATGATCTAATGCCGACTAAAATAATGTTTAGTCGCCTATTGTGGTATTTTTTGTGACTAATTTTTTTTTAGTCGCCAATAATTAAGATACAACTACTAAAAAAAATTAGTAGCTAAAAACCATATTCAACGCTGACAAATGTAATTTTTTGTCACCTATTCTACTACTTTTGGCGACTAAAAAAAGTTTAGTCACCAAATTTGGTCGCCAAATGTGTAAATTGTTGTAGTTTGATTCAATGATCAGTATTTTTATTATTCAAGAATATCTCCAATAAAGTGATACACAAGGACGGACCTACACTTACACAATATGGGGCCATGGCCCCCCTGCTTTCACAAGAAGTCCTTAATACATTATTACACTAACATAGCTTCTCATATATATCACATATGGCCCCTTCCTCAAGCCACAATTTATATAAACTGCTCACCAAAAATAAGACCATTTCACTTCATTTGGCCCCTATCCTCATTCTGTATACTTATATTTATATCGATATTATATTATATTATTGTAGAAACAACCAATTCACTACAATAAAAGAAAAAATAAAAATAAAAAATAACACACCTATATGAATATTGCCAAAGGTAAGTTTCGAAACAAAATAGAGGATGATTTTCTCACAAAGTATTTGTTTGTACATTGTAAAAGAAATTACTTAAAATTTTAATCTAGAATCAATTACAAAAAAACTTCCGATTTTTAAAAGAATATTAACTTCTACTTTGATAAATGATTGCGTTGAAATGTATCAAGAAAGAAACAATTATTCGTAATTTTTTGTTAAGGCCCAATACTAGTTTTATTTTTTTGTGTGTATTAATTTAGCATTCAATCTTAGTATATTTCTCATTTTTTATTGTAAAAAAATCTAATAGTTTATATTTTTGGATACACTAGATAGGAGGGATGAATCCAACTGCCGACTTCTTAGTGAGATTTACGGCTCTATTAATTGGTTAACCATTATCTATGATAGTTTATCCGATAGCCAAAGCTTTTTAATTTATATTTTGGACCTCCCGAACATTAAATTCTGATTCCGTCCCTAGTGATACATCTACTATATATATATATATTGTACTTCACGTCCTCTCAAAATACAATACGCACATGCACTGTTTAGTTAGTTATAACCACTTCCTAACAGATTTGATGAGCTAGACACATCTTCTTGAGCACATGTTAATTTCCCAATTGTAGTTGAAGCAGTTACAAGTGGAGCTGCAACTGAAGCTGAGTTTAGAGCTAAAGCTGAACTTGAAGCCATTGCATCAATATGATCAGCATTCCCCCGCAAGCTGACGAGATGATCAAGTACCATGAGCTTGGTTTTAAGTTACTGAAATCGAGAAACAAATAATGGCTTTGTGAACAGATCAGCTAACTGATCAATGGTAGGAATGTACTTGAGTTGAAAATTCTTAGCAAGAACTTTATCTCTTACAAAGTGACAACCTATTTCTATATGTTTGGATTGAGAGTGGAAGAGAGGATATGAGGCCAAGGTTATAGCAGAGTTGTTGTCACACCAAAGAATGGGTGTAGTAGGTGAAGAATATACCCATTTTAGTGAGGAGCGTAGAAATCCAACATAGTTTTGTAGCAGCATGAGCTAAGGCTCGATACTTAGCCTCAATGGAGGATCTAGATACAGTTGCTTACTTCTTAGCAGACTAGGACACCAAATTGGAGCCCAAGAAAACACAATAACCAGACTTCCTATCATGAACGTCTCCTGCCTAGTTGGAATCTGAATACCCATGAACATCAAAAGTACTGGGAGTAAAAGTCAAGCCATGAGTAAGAGTGCCCTGAACAAATATGAGAATTCTCTTGACTGTAGCAAAATTGCCCAGTTTAGGAGAATGAATATATTGACAAGCTTGGTTGACAGCTAGAGAGAGATCATGATGCTCAACATATTTATTTAATTTTTTTTGTTTTTTGGAATGTTCACATCAAAAAGCAGTTACATAAATTTTAAAATTATCTAATCTATTAATTTAAATAGAGTTACTTTGAAAGTGACATCCATCAATTTAGAATATGTTTTACAAGTTTATTTTTAATTTTCACATTTTTTTTTTCTTGACATGATCTCATTTTGAATTTATAAATTATATTTATTTGATAGTTTGCACTTTTCTTCTCTTTTCATTTCGTAACCCTCATAAAAGCTTTAAATGGCTCCCAAAATTTGTATGGTTAAACATTTAAATTTAAAAAATAAAAAACTCTAATTATGATTTCGCTTTAAGCCTCGTCGAAGGTTGGACCGGCTCTGCCTTACATCACAAAAGGTGTTACCCAATTACTAGTCTAAATGGCATGATTGTTAATTTTGTTTAATTGACAATGTCTCTTTGAAAATTGAACTCAAATCAAGCAGCAAATAATCTATTCACTCTTTCAAAGTGATTATGGGGTAGTTTGGGAACACATCAAAATAGCTTAAAAGTCCAAAAAAAAAAAAGAGGCTAAAAAGTCAAAAAGTTATTAATAAAAAAGTCAAAAAACCAACAAAGTCAAATATATCTTTGCATTTACTCTACTTATCACATATCATTTCGTAAAAAATCAAAAGTCATCATAAACATATGAATTTTTTATCTCATATTTTAACAAAAAATCAAAACGTTACTAAAAAGCTTGTTTTGAAATGACCCCTAAATATTGGAATCTAATTTGAAATGATTTTATTCCTCTTTGAATCTATTGAAAATTACAAACTTACTTTTCATTGAATGAATAGATCAGATACTTACGCAGATATTTATATTGTGAAATATCTAACTAACTCTCTAACTACCAACTCACTAATAGACTTTACAACCAATTGGTTATAACAAGATTCTCTAGCTAGACATGCTTGTGAGATATATGGTATGACAGACAGCTCTAGATGATGTTGTGACTGTGATGTGTATGGCTCTTCATCGTCAATGGTCCATCAAGCAATTAGACGTCTCTAATGCATTTCTTCATGGGAAATTACATGAAGAAATGCATTAGAGACGTCTAATTGCTTGATGGACCATTGATGATGATGAGCCATACACAGCAGAATCCGGATGGTTGGGAGTTTAGCCAGGGGACTAAACGTTTCTTGAAAATCAATACCTTCTTGTTGAAGATAAAAGAGAAGCAATCTTGTTGTTCACAAATTCAGTCGCTCTATCAGTTCTAAGTATTTGAAGATGAGTGTGAAATTGTGTTTCAGCATATGCTTTGAACTCAATTAACTTGTCATATACCTCACTTTTGTAATGTAAAGGATATATCCAAGTAAAACGACTACAATCATCCACAAACAATACAAAGAATCGAAAATGAGCATTATTAACAGTAAATGGCCCCCATACATCAGCATGTACAAGTGAAAAAGGACAATCAACAGAAGTGCTAGACAATGCGAATGCTAATCTATGACTCTTAGACACATTACAGTCCAAACAAGACAAATGTTTATTGATGCGAGGTTTATTAGGTAAGTTCTCAGTCAAGTGTTGAAGCTTGAGAGAAGAGGGATGGCCTAGCCTTTGATGCCAGAGCAGATCAGAAACAGGAGTAGTTGTAGTAGTGTGATGAGCTTGAGAGGAGCATGATGAAGATGAAGGTGTAAATTGATAAAGACCACGAACATGAGATCCTCTATGCAGGACCCTGCTTGTGAGTTTGTCCTGAATGATAAATCAGTCAGCATCAAATATTACAAGACAATTGTGATCCTTTGTTAGATTAGGAAGATGAAAAGAAAAAGCAGGTGTAGGCAAAAGACCTTTACCTATATGGTGAATTGGTAAAGCAGAGCCATTGCCTACTTCAACATGTTCAGAACCTTGATAAGGTTGAAAGTGATGAAGATTAGAAAGGTCATTAGTCAAGTGATTGGTAGCACTTGAATCGATGTACCAAGGAGGGACAGATGAGTCTGCAGGCTGAGGCACTGTGGCAACATAAGCTTGAGAAGAGTGTGGAGAAGACTTCTGCTGAGATGTAGAAGACTGAAAAGTAGTGTCTAACCTATACCAACAGTCCAAAGCACTGTGTCCTGACTTTCCACGGATCTGACAAATAGGACCATTAGAAGAGTAGTCACCTCTACCTCGAGTACTGTGAGACCTGTTGTTGTATCTACCATGAGAATTATGAAATATGCCTCCTCTAGAGCCTCTAGACTGATATCTACCTCTATAATTGTTGAAACCTCTATTTGAACCAAAAGGAAAGGAATGTGGAGATTCAATTGCATCATTTGAGGAGGATAAAGAACTTTTTGCAGCAGAATAAGCACTATTGAGATGATCACTAGACGAATGCTTCAATTTAGTTTCAACATGAATTTCCTCTGAGCACAATAAGAAACATAGATCTGCCATAGAGACTGCTTCAGATCTTGTTCAGATGGAGGTTTTGAATGAGTCATACTCATCAAGTAATCCTTTCAAAGTCAAAAATACCAGATCCTCATCATCAATTGGTATACCAGTCAAAGCCAACTGATCTAAGATCTCCTTAATCTGTGAGAGATAAACTTCCATGGAAGATGATTTCTTATGAATTGTTTGAAGCTGCTTCTTTAATTGATAAATATGTGATCGTGAAACTGAAGTGAATCGCTTTTCAAGAATTTGCCAAACTTGATTACTTGTTTGCAGATCAAGAACAGAAGAATACACTGTAGATGATAATGTGCCTGTTACACAGCTGAGAAGATGAGCATCAGTCTTTTGCCATTCTTCATACGTTGGATTTGGAGATGAAGTTCCAGAAGAATCAGTAATCTCCATTGCTGGACATGGAATAGAACCAGTGACATAACCAAGAAAGCCAGTACCGCACAACACATTTTGCTTTTGATTTCTCCATATGAAAAAGTTGTTGGAATCCAACTTAACAGTGACCAAAGAACTGAAATTCGACAAGAGCAAACTCAGATTGGAGGAAGCAAACGACATGGATGAAAGCAAAGATGAATTCGCCATTGGAGGATCTTGAATTGTGCTCGTGAGAGCTAAACATGCTCTGATACCATATTTAAAATCACAAACTTACTTTTCATTGAATGAATAAATCAGATACTTGCACAGATATTTATATTGTGAAATATCTAACTCACTCTCTAACTACTAACTCACTAACAGACTCTACAACCAATTCGGTTATAACAAGATTCTCTAGCTAGATATGCTTGTGAGATACATGGTATGACAGACAGCTCTGGATGATGCTGTGACTGTGACTGCACCTCTGTATTGGCTGTGTGAGCTGTTTGAGTTGTTTGAGTTGTAGTAGATACTTGAACTGTGTGAGCTGGTAGTTGATCTGATGGTCATAGCTTATTAGAATCAATTGTTTTGTCACTATTTTGTGCTTGCTTTATTAACAGGTATTATCAATTGGACAAAATTTACATAATGTAAAAATTTAGAGGCACAAATTTCTACAATTGAAACAATTGGATCAAATTGTCACCATTAAAATATTATAAGGATCACAAATATAATATATATATATTTTTTCTATATTTCATTTTGGGTTGCTCACATTTATTTGGTATCTATCAATCTATCTATCTATTACATAAGCAAAAGCAGGTTTTAGTGAGGAGCTTTGTGAGTTTCAATATCTCATACTGATTTTCTTAATTTTCTTAATTTAAACAATTAAGAAAATCTCTATTGGTTAATTTCTATTTAACCATATAAAAATAAAATTCTAATTAGTATATGATTTATTTGATAATCACACATCGAGAAAAGAAAGAAAAAGTAAGTTGTTTCACTTATATAACGTGAATCTTATACTCTCACTTAATATTGTAGTGTTGTACATGTTTCAATTTAATATATTTTAAATTTTAAAATAAAATTTAAAAGTTATAATTAATTTTTGTGAAAGTTGGTTGGTCTTTTGACCTACTCGATTAGGTTGAATCATTTTTTGTTTGACTGATTCATTAGTTTAACCACGATTTTAGCGATTTTATCAACATATGTTGGTTAGATTTGTTTGATTTGAAATAAACTAAAGATTGATCTGATTAAACATTAAACGACTAAAATTGTTTGATTAGAAATAAACTTCCCGCCTAAACAATTATTAACTTTTGTTTTATAATCCAACGTTGGGAAAAAAAAAAAAGAAGGAAAAAGTGAGTTTGTTTCACTTATATAAAGTGAATCTTATGATCCCATTTTATAGTGTTGTGCATGCTTCAATTCAAGCCAGTTTAATTTTTAAAATTAAGGGTAAATTACAAATACACCCCCGGAGGTTTGCTTAAAATATGAATTGCGCCTATGGTTTGGAAAATTACAAATACCTCCCTGTCATAATTTTTTATTTAACAGAATTAATTGAAAAAGTGAAATTTCTAACTGTTTACCTATACAATAATAAAATTATCTGAATTATTAATTGAAATAAAAATTTAACATTATTAAAAACTGTTAATTAACTTTATGATTTATTAATAAAATGACCTATTTATTAAGAAATTAAAAACCTTAGGATGCATAATGTAATTTTTAGAACCACAGGGGGTAATTTGTAATTTAAGTAAACCTCAAGAGGTGTGTTTGTAATTTACCCAAAAATTAAAATAACATTTAAAAGTTTTGATTAATCAATTTTCGTATAAGTTAGTTGGTCTTTTGACCTAACTAATTAGGCTAAATTGCTTTCAGTTTAACTGATTCACTGGTTTAATTGCGATTTCTCATACTAATTTTTTTAATTTTAAACAATTAAAAAAATCTCAATTGGCTAGCCTTCCATTTAACCATATAAAAATAAAACTCTAATTAGTCTATGATTAAAATAAGGGTAAAGCACTAATACATCCCAATTTTAAATATGTTAAACCATTTAGTCCCGCCTTTTATTTTGTAGACTGAAAAGTCCTAATTTCAATGTTAATTACATGGAAGCCCATGAAATCAGCACGTGAGGTGTATGTGTGAAGGGGGTAAACGTGATTTTTTGGCGATGTTGTAGTTACAAAAATGTCCAAAAGCATACTACAGCATTTTTTTGCTTTCCCTCCATCTCGAATCAAACAGATGATCAAGAATGGAAACTTCTAAGTTTCCATCCCAGTGTTACAGTGTTGATCCTCATCCTATTTGATTGCAAGACCTGATTTGGCAAACATTAAACCTAGAATCTACATTCCCTAAATAACATTATACATTCCCTCAAATCCCTAGAAAAGTGAAAACCCCCTTGTAAGTTTCCATCCCAATGTTCTAATGTTGATCCTTATCTTGTTTGAGTGTAAAGCCTAGTTTGGCAACGTTAAAGCTAGATTCTACATTACCTAATTAACATTGTACATCCCGTCAGAACCCTAGCAAAAATGAAAACCCCGTTGTAGCACATTTGTAGAGTCAAATCGGCGTGGACACTGAGACGTCTGTACTTGCAATTAACGGTAAGGACGTAACGTCGACGAGTTCACATCAATCACACATCAGTGCCGCTGTTCGTGTCCTTGTGCGATGGCGATAGGTATGGGTATCTATGATGTCATTTTGTATATATGTGCAATAGAACAAAATCATAGTTAATGTTGCAATATCACGGTATGTTGTTCATATATTACGTAATGTAAATGTTGTTGGGTGTTATTGTCACTGTGGGTTTCGAAAATATGAGTGGTTATTGATGTTATTGCGTGCAGATGTTGAGTATACCACATTCATGCTGTATGTTGGATATGTATTTATTTTATTATTTATTTATTTATTTTTATGATTGGTTGTGAGAATAGTAATTTTGATGTTGTTGGGTGTTAGTGACTGTGTTTCAAAATTATTGAGGTTCGGCTTGATGTTATTTGGGTAGGTGTGAAGTAGTACGTGTTCATGTTTGATGTTAGGCGTATATGTTAATCTGATTTGATTTTGTAATGTAAACGTAGTGTGTATGTTGTTGGTTGGTAGTGGCACCGTGGGACGGACCATGAGTCTACGGTTGTGTAGTGACCATGTACGTTGAGGTGTTATTTGGGGCAGAGTTTGGCGGGTTTTGTGTTACGTGTCTAATGTATATGTAACATTGATTTTGCAGAAACAGTGGGCGGTGGAACACCACACCTGCTTTGTTAGACCAATGTTGACAGCCGATAATGTTAAAACGCCGGATCTTGATAGCCCGCTTGTTATGGTCATGGATTGCCCACAACAGAGTCCCAATATGTAAGTGATGATTATGTTGTTATTGCAGGTTGCATTATTTTCCAATTGGACTGGGTTTAATTTGGTTATTTTGCTATTACATTGCAGATCGGACTGTGCAATTTTCGTGTGTTTCATCATAAGGCAGTACATGCACGGAGAGGAGATTTGCAAGATGATGGATGGGTTGACGCCAACTGGTCTACGTGTGGCAATAATGATGTTCTTGAGTGACCCGATAAGAGGACTTCATGCTAGAACGACTTAATGTCACTATCCCTCCCAATCCACCCACCTTTCAAATTATACATGAATTTGGTTTGCAAAGCTGTGGATTTTGTTTTGTTACTTGCTGGTTGGACGTTAGGAACGCATGTGTTAAGGCATTATTATATTTATGAACGAAGTATACAGTTTTCTAGTAAATGATCCTAATAGTTCGTAAGGTGAAATGTGTTTTTGATCTAAAATGATCTTGGTAGTTGTTACATTGCTGTCCTCACATTGGCACTATTTACAACGTTGTCATCGTTCATTAAGCCATATGAAATTAGCAATTCACAAAATGACAACGTCCAACCTACCCATACACGTTGGACACTATGCTTACATAACTACCAATATGTTGTGCTTCATGTTTCACTGTCATCAACAAATTGGTGTTATGATGTTAATGTCCATTACACTATCAAGTTCACCATGTGTTCATAACTGTGCTAGTAGTTTACATCCAAATTGTGTAGGTGTTACATTGGTGTCCTCACATTGGCACTATCTACATCATTGTCGTTGTCTGTTAGGCCACCTGAAATTAGCCATTAACACCATTACAATGTCCAATCTAATATCTGTGATGCAGCATTAATGAATAGTAAATCATACTAACATTAATGACAGTGTCCACATTTCATGTATCCCGCCCAACATCAGCATTCTGTATGCATTCCGAACGTATACATTGGCGCGCACACATTTAAATGAAACTAATGTTTTTATTATGCACAAATAATAGTGTAAACGAAATCGTTATACCACCTAATGCTTGGGTATTTTTCCATAACGGAATCGTTATACCACCTAAGTTGGTCGAATGACCAAACGTGATCCATATACACTTCACCCCTCGCTTTCTCGATGCCAGCCATGCTACCCAGTAACTAATCTCCAATCCATAATCATTTTTCAAATCAAACACCAAATCCGTAGGGTGCTTCAATAGCTGATCACTTACCCGATCCGCGACAACAATAGACACCAAATCAGACCCCGTACGCGGGTTCCTATAAGTTCATACAGCAGCGCCGCAAGTGTGCACACTATCGAACCTCTTAATGCATAACACCCCGCTCAATGGTAACACCCTCGTGTGAACTGACCATGTACAAGCCGTAGACGCTGTAAACTTACACACTACTGTAATTTGAACAGAATCATTTTTACTATACTTGAATTGGAATCCACGTTCCACGACATACTTGCATAGAACTTCACGGAATTCATTGGCTCTCTCCTCGAAACATTGGCCCATATGGGTAATCTTATATACCCATTGAGCTGACAAAAACATCTTCGATTTGTTAGGGCAATATATTGGTAACAAATCCATTTGGTTGTCCACACCAAATTCCGATTAGCATCCTGGGAATTTCCACCATCCTCCGCGCAATCCACCACCCCACAATTACCACCCGCCCCAACACTTCGTGTCTGAATGAGGACATCTATGTGATTTAGCCCGAACGACTTACCAAGGCACAACATGTTTTTAAATATCATCTTATACTCGGGAACATCAGACAACATACACACTGCCCTTGGTACCAATCCATCGAATTTTCTACAAATATCATCAACCATCTGTGCGAATGTTAACATGTGATGCAATCAAACAACAACATTGGTTTGTCCATAAGTGCACACCAACAAAGATACCATCATCCATACCTGTCACACCAACATTTCCGATCCCATTACAACGCCAACATATATAGAAAATACAAAACAACAAATGACATTTGACATGACAATCGTAAAACCAACTGTGCGTATGTGATGTTAATATTGTCCAACACACCTACACACCACACTGCACTGGCAGCTAACACCCAAAAAAATCATCACAATAACAACCAAAATCAATAACAATACACCACCAACACCATGCACAAAATAAACATACAAACGTAAAATACACCAAACAATCGAAATACCCACATGTTACAATACAATGGGCACAGGCAACACCGGAGCAAACCCAGCAAAACACCACCAAAAAGGCGTCACAATCAGATTATGGTCACCATCGGAAAAATGGAACACAACACACTCAATAACCCCACACTCTCTCTCCAAAACAATGAGATCAATGTTAAACAATCAAAACCCCCTCTTGCACGTTAACATTGCTTATTCCATCCAAACGAAATCACTCATTTAGGAAAAAAATTCACACAAAGGGTATTCATATAAAATCAAATGGAACCAAAACACCCTAAATAAAACTTACCAAAAAGAAAAAATAGGACTAATTGATCCATAAGAAAACTTTCAGGACTAAATGGTTTAACTTTCCTCCACATATGATTTATGAGTAATTTTTCCTAATCCCACATCAGGAGAAGAATGAAAAAGTGAGTTGTTTTACTTATATAAAATGAATCTTATATTCCCATTTAATATTATAGTGTTGTACATAATTCAGTTCATAACAGTTTAAATTTTAAAATAAAAACTCTAATTAGTCTATGATTTATTTTATAATCCCACATCACAAAAAGAAAGAAAAAGTGAGTTGCTTCACTTATATAAAGTGAATCTTATACTCGCATATAATATTGTAGTATTGTGTATGTTTTAATTCAAAACAGTTTAAATTTTAAAATAAAATTTGAAAGTTTTAATTAATTAATTTTTGTGTAAGTTAGTTGGTCTTTTGACCTAACCGATTAGATTGAATCATTTTCAGTTTGACTGATTGGTTGGTTTAACCACAATTTTAGCGGTTTATCAAAATATATTGGTTAAATTTATTTGATTCAAAATAAACTTCCTACCCCGAACAATTTTATATAAACCCATATCGGGAAAAGAAGCAAAAAAAAATGAGTTGTTTCACTTATATAAAATAAACCTATGCTCCCATTTAATACTGTAATGTTGTACATGTTTCAGTTAAATTTTAAAATAAAATAAAATTTAAAGATTTTAATTAATTAATTTTTCTGTAAGTTGGTTGGCCTTTTGACCGATTTTAACAATTTTATCAATATATATATATATATTGTTTATTTCTAAAATGTATGTTTAAGTCTTATGACATACTTTAACATAGAATAAACTAAAACTAAAAAATTTACAAAACAAAATTTATTTTTATTTTATCATAAATATAATTTTTTTAATTTATTCTATTTTTTTTCATCTTTACCATTATGAACTTAGAATATACAATTAATGACAGAACAACTGCAATATATATTCTAATAAAATGGTTAAAATTTAATTCATTCTAAATTTTTTTTTTATACTTCTAAAATAAATTTTATATTATTATTTAATTTTAAAATTATTTTCAATTATTTATTTAGTCCGTGTGTCATACGGATTCATATGCTAATTACATAAACAAATATAATTTAATAATATAATTATTGATATCTAATTATTTTAATTTTTAACATAGATACTCTGAGGCTAGCATGATCCAACGAATTTTTCGCAGACCTCATATATATAGAATGAAAAAACAAAAAACCAAAAAGAGGAAAATTGATACAATTTATTTGTTATTGTGGGACAATGGTGGAGGTAGGGTTGTTCACGGGTCGGATCAGCTCGGTTTAGCCGTTCACCATCACCCAAACTGACAACATCGGTTTGGAAAAAATATCATCCGATGTCGACCAAATCATTGTTCGAAACCGTTCAATTCGGGTTGGAGAAACTACAGTCGGACTTCAATCGATGCAATAATCAAGCTTGAACAATAGATTTCAAACAAGAAGGTACGAGAAAGAGGAGAGATTTTTTAAAGGATGAAGATCTGAAGGTTTCACTGCCATGCTTTTGCACCGTTGCCTTCCTCCACCACATTCTCAAGCCGTTTGCTGTCATGATCTCTGTTAGGTTTTTATTCTCGGCAATCCCGTTTGACAAAACTCCTTTCAGTTGTACTTATTTTCGCACTTTTTATTTCAGTGAGGCTATGAGTGTTTAGATGCAAATCCAACCCAAATTGTGCCTTGCAGAGAAGTTTGTGATGTTAATACTTTCAAGATTGCCACTTCGCTGATTATGACGGGGATCGAGCTGCCCGGTCAGCTTGCGGGGGTCTAGGGGGCAGCACCCCTTGGCGGGTCCGGGGCAACGCCACGGCAGGGTCGAGGGGCAGCGCCCCCGAAGCAAAATGCAAAATTGCATTCGAAGTTGCATGTCCGCCCTTGCTTGCTCGAGCGAAGAAGTGCTCGCTCGAGCGAAGGCTGCGTCCGTATAAAAACCTGAAAGAGATGATTTCACGCTCAAGCGCAGGTTGTTTGGCTCGAGCGAAGCCACGTATGGAAAAAATGCGTTTTTGGTTCCTCGCTCGAGCGAGAGAGTCTTCGCTCGAGCGAGCATCGCGATTCAGATTTCTATAAGTACGCGTTTCTGTCAAATTTTAGGATTACTCCTCCAGATCTTTTTCTTGGATATTAAGATTTATATCTGGGGATATTTTGCTAGTTTTTTTGATGTTTTGATTGAGTATTCAACTCATGGTTTAAAGAGCATACATCAAAGGATTATTTGTTTGTTTTACACAAAAGAGAGAGTTGTTCTTCGGTGGATTCCGAAGAATTCGAGTCTGAAGCTTTGGTGGATTCTGGAGTGGCTCATCGTCAAGACAATTCCGAGGTGAAGACGGGGTTGGTTCAATTCGGGTGTGGATTTGCTAGGTAATTGAGAATATACCTATGTAATTCTTTCATATTTTCTTAGTGGATTGTTTTGTGGCTGTTGCCCGTGGTTTTTTATCACAATTAGAGGTGTCCAATTATGGTTTTTCCACGTAAAATCGTTGTGTCGATTTGTCTTGATTGTTTGATTAGGATTGTTGTTTACTGCTTAAAATTGATACATAATCACAAATCAACATCTAGGGAATTTCTAGATTTTTCAATCTCAAAGTGAGAAGTTCCAATCGCAAGGAAAGTAAGGAGTGACATATTTAGAAAGTGAAAATCGTGAGAGATATAGATTTGATATGAGGGAGAAAAATAAGCCAAATAAACTGTTGAGACGAGGGAGATGGAAGGGGTAGAGAGATCGGAGTAAGGGTGAGGGAAATGAAATGTTTGACTAAGAAAAATATAGACAAAAGAGGGTGAGAGAGACTGAGAAATAAAGAAAGAGAGAGTGTAATTGAGAGGAATAAAAGAGGGAAGGAGAGAGGGAGAAATAAGAGGATTGAGGGGACCTAGTGAGTAGTCAAATCTCGTCTTGGGAAGGATTTTTTTTTTTTTTAATTTATTGATGGGAAGGGTGAGAGAGAAAAATGGAGATAAGAATGTGTTAGAAAGGTGAAAGAGAGAGAGAAACGAGAGGATTGAGGAGTGAGGAGACAAAAGAGTTGTTGTGTAGTCAAATCATTTGTTTTATTTATTTACTTATTAATGAGAAGTGTCAGTTTATACATTAGGAACATATATTTGCTTTGGGAAAAAAAGAATTAAAATTAAAGCAAAGTCTTACACGTTTAAAATCTCTAGATGAACAAACCTGACACCATTATTGAAAAATATAAATTTATGCATATACATAATTCGGTCGGTTCGGGTTAGACAAATTTTGAATCATTCAGCCCGACATCCGATCGAAATTGAAATTTTTTTATGAAACTAAACAGCAGCCGACCGCGTGATTGGCGAAACCACCCATATTGTGGTCGGGTCAGTCGGGTTCGGGTCAGATCTTCAGGTGATTCGGATTTTTGAACACCCCTAGGCAGAGGGAAGATAATGGGAAGGGAGAAGAGAATTGAGAAATGTAGTTAAATTGACAAAATTAACCCTCCGAATTAGTGTTTAAATGAAGGTGAATTGCAGTTAAGATTGTAACACCCCAACATCCAAGGTGGTTAATAAATTAAATCAATCTCAAATTTATAATTTCAAATAACTAATAATTTTAAATATAAAAATCGTCTCCATAAATGATTTTCATTCATTTCTCCAAAATATAATTTATACAAATCTTCAAAAGTAATAATTGTGGTGAGCCTCAAAATATCTAATTCAGATAATCCCTTAATACTTCAAGTTCAATCACCACTAATTTGTTCCACACCTGAAAAAAATAAATTAATTCGGGAAGCATACAATATGACAGGAATAACAATGTTCAAATAAAGAATAAATTAACAAGGATCCAACATTTTATGACATACCACAAACGATTTGATTCGAATTAGCAAGCAATTTACTAAATTGCACAAACAAATAAACTCATATATGATAATTTATCTAAGACCAAATACTCGATCCTACTCAGTACATGACCAGTGACCGGCCTCACCCACCCCAGCCAAGCACAACCGTTTATTTGGGCATATTGATTCAAGCTATTAGTAGAGTCCCTTCGATCCATGTACGGAGTAATTCCACGTCATTTAATCAGACAAATCAATGTTGTCAACATAGAATAATTTCACAGAATTAATCAAATGACTAGTATAACAAACGAAGTACAAATTGAAAATAATTAAAATAACACTTTTTGTAAAGAGATTTAAAGAAAACATATTGTATACCACCAATTACCTCAAAACAATTCCATGGCCGCTGATGCTAAATCCTTCAATCCCTATCATCTATTATTTCTCTATAAATCTCCGAAGGTGGCGGATCAAAATTCTAAGACATAACGTATGTAAGGTTTTGACAAAATCTATAACTTTTCTCTTTTGTAAAATTACCAACTCTCCTTTTAAATACTTCCAATCTAAACTCAAAATTTTTATCCTAAACAATCTATGGGGGAGAGAGAGAGAGAGAGAGAGAGAGAGAGAGAGAGAGAGAGAGAGAGAGTAAAATGAATGAAAGGAGGATGAAGAAAGTTGAGGAGCTCCCTTCACTCAACCCAATTTATAGACTAAGTGAAGAAAGAAAAGTACAACGAGAAGAATAAAAAAATAAAATAAAATAGAAAGAATGGAAAAGATGTAGGGGATGGGTGGACAACCCATTTTCTTGAAAATGAAGGAAAAAGGTAATGGGGGAGGCACAACAAGCATGGGGCTGTTAGCCCTTCCTTTTTGTTTTTTTGTTTTTTTTTCTTCCAATGGGAAGTAGGAAAAAAATATTAATAATGATGAGGTGAAAATAAAAAAGATAAAATAAAAAAAAGAGAATAAGTTTCTCCAATGGTATTTGCTATAATACCATTGCTATTGTTATAATTTAGCAATGAATAGTAGTAATTTGTCAAATTATAGCAATGGTGTTCCAATGGTACACATGCTATTTTGGCAAATCTTAACCAACTTTTTCTCCAAATTTGTAAATATTGTTTGGATATAAATTTTTAGCAATTTTTTTATTTATTTTTATTTTTGTGACCTTTTTTTAACTGTTTGTAGAAAAAAAAAATTATATATTTTCATTATACCCAACTAGACAAATATAAAAAATAAAAAAGAAATTGAAAATTTTTTTAAAAAATAAGTATAATTCATCCTACCAGAAAAACAAACCATTACAAAAAAAATAAAAAATAAAAAAAAATAAAAAATAAAAAAAATTACAAGATTTTGCAGTCTAAAAACTTTGGAGCCAAATTCTGTTTATTTGGATGATGTGGCAAGTTTGGCAATTGCCAAACTTGTTGCCAAATTTGAGAGATGAAATGGCATTTGCCAAATTTGGCAAGGGTTACAGCAACCCATTGGAGCAACATTTTTTTAAAACTTTTGTCAAATTTTGACAATGGCAGCTCAAATAGCTTGTCATTGGAGATGCTCAGAGCATCTCCAATGGTATTTGCTATAATACCATTGCTATTGTTATTGTGATACCCCTGTTCCGTAATATGTCAATTGGTCCTTAATATGAATATGATTATGTGTTTAATATGATTGTGTGTACGATTATGTGAAAATATGTGGTTTTGAATTTCTATCTGTTCACCGTAGGAATATCTGTTTGATCATCTGCTTTGGAAATTAAATTGAAGGCCTTATCGGCCGTAGAAACCGAAATTGACTACGCCATTATGATTGGTGTAATTTTTAGAGCCTACGGTGAAATTTGATTGAAAGTCGATTTGGACCAGATTAAATGGATTAAATTAATGTTTTGGTGCCCAATTATTTTATATTAAAAGAATGTATTTGAGGGAGCTTTTAAAAAGGGCCATGTACACACTCAATTCCTCTTTTTGTCCATTTTGGCTGATTTAACTCTCTAGAGAGAGAGAGACCCGAATTAGAGAGAGAAAAGGGAGATCATCTAAGTTTTGCTCTTGAATCTTGGAAGTCTTGAAGATTACTCAAGAATTTGCTATAGATTGTGAGAATTAAAGCTCCTAGGTGAGTATTTCATGGGTTCTAGTTTGTAATTTTGTAAATTTAAAGTTGATTAATGATCAAGAGCAAGAATTATGCCATAAGTGAAGGAATTGTGTAGTATTTGATGAATTTGAAGCCAATAGATGCATGCATGTAGGAAATTGTTATAAATTTCCATATTTGAACACAATGTGTATAATCTATGTTGAATCTTGTTTGAAATCCATGTATTTGATCATCTCTTCACCAATTAAGTTGATATGAATGAATATTTCTCACATGCAAGAGTAGATCATGGAGGTATGAGCTTTGCATGTTTGAATTTGATGTATTGGTGATGAGTTTGGGTTAATTTGAGGCATGCATGTAAGTAATTCAAGAAATGGAGCTTCATTGTGTTATGATTTGGTGTTGGTATCATGGGGATATATGTATGTGTGAAATTGGAGCCATAATATGCAAGAAATGTGGTTGAAATGTCGAAATTGAACTCCAAGATCAGTTCTGGAATTTCCAGAAAGTTTGATGTCCGCTCGAGCGGGGAAACCGCCGCTCGAGCGTGAATTTCGTGCTCCCAGCACTTTTTGCAGACATGGTATCCGCTCGAGCGGAGAAGTCCACGCTCGAGCGGTGATCCATGTAGAGAGGCCTTCCGCTCGAGCGCCAGAGTGCATGATCAAGCGTGAATTCGACCTAACCAGTACTTTTGCAGGCCTCTTGGGTCCGCTCGAGCGGGTAAGTCCACGCTCGAGCGGGGACCCTGTTTTCTGAAATTTTTAAAATGCATTCTGTGTTCTGTTTTTCCGTTCCCTTTCACTTCTAAGCACTCTTAGGCATACATTGAGTATTGTAATTGAGTTAAGGAAATAAGAATGAAGCCTAAAGAGAAATATGTGAATTAAAGAACGGATTGAATTATTTGTGACCCATATGTGTTATGTGATATGTAGGGCCAAGCTCCAGGGCAATTCAACCAAGCGATCACTGTGAGTAATATCTAACATATGTTAGTGTCCAATGGCTACTTCTATGTAAGTTTTGTAAAGTTCATTAATTTGAATGGTGGACACGGTTTGATATAAATGAATGGACCAAAGGTCGTTTTGACATATACGAATGGACCGAAGGTCGTTTTGACATAAATGAATGGACCGAAGGTCGTTTTGGCATAAATGAATGGACCGAAGGTCGTTTTGACATATACGAATGGACCGAAGGTCGTTTTGACATAAATGAATGGACCGAAGGTCGTTTTGACATAAAGGAATGGACCGAAGGTCATTTGGCATAAATGAATGGACCGAAGGTCGTTTTGACATATACGAATGGACCGAAGGTCGTTTTGACATGAATAAATGGACCGAAGGTCGTTTCGACATGAATGAGTGGGCCGAAGGCCGTTTTGACACAAACGAATGGGCCAAAGTCCGTTTTGACACAAATGAATGGGCCAGAGGCCGTTTTGTCATGAACGAAAGTCTGAATGGGCCAAGGGCCAGCTTGTTATGGAAAGATAGATGGACCAAAGACTAGTATGTTTGGAACCACAGTCACTCGACTTAAATTGTATATATATATGTTAAATAGAAATATGAATTGGGCCCAAGGCCGTTCGGAATATGTTGTTCTACATATTGTTGTACCTTCTTATTTGATATTATTCACTGGGCTTTCGCTCACGCTCATTCATGTGTTTGTAGGTGAGCCAAGAGAAGTCCAGACCCAGCCTCAGTGAAGTCTGTATGGAATGACTAAGGTTTTGAGAGAGTCAGCCCTTGTGTCTCACGCACGAGACCCGTCTTCGCCCTTTTGTTATGTATTTACATTTTGTCAGGTTGGCGAAGTTTTGAATACGTCTGTATATAGTTTTCATGGGTTGACTTAGTTTGGATGATCCTGTCTGTATAGAGTCTTATGTCATTACACTTTCTGTTGTGAGTTATTAACATATGTACGTATGGAATGTTATGGTGTGCATATAAGCACAGCTCTATGGACAAAGTTTTAAATTTGCTTCCGTTTGGCCCCTTTTACTCTGATGAGTCTTATCTTATTTGGTTTGAGGTCGTAGGTAATCTCGTGATTACTGGCCGGTTATGGCCCTAACCCATAGGGGCGGGTTCGGGTCGTGACAGAGTGGTATCAGAGCACGAGTTAATAACTCACACACTTATCCAAATGAGCAATAAGCGTCTAGAAAAGATCTAGGATGCATTCATAAGTATGAATTTGGAAGCATCGATAATATGCTTAACTTTTTGTTACGAATGATTATATGCTATAAATTGTGAATTTCTTGCATTGAAATTGTTCGAATATGCATGCTTTCTAGTATATACACACTTGTGTATCTTTTGTATAAAGTATGATGCAAGTTTAATCAGATGGTGAACTTTATAAATATTTTCTGACGATATGAAATGACGAGTTCCCTGAAATGCTATTTTTGCATGAATGAATGATTGCCCAAATTTTCCTTAAACGTAATTGTGGTATCCTTAGCAGAGGCCCTCGCCCAGGGGACATAATACTGTGGCTTATGGTCATAAGGCCCTAGCCCGGGGGAAATAATACCGTGGCGCAAGCCCTCGCCCGAGGGAAACAATACCGTGGCCTATGTATGAGATATGTTACCCGGTACCAGAGGTTTCGTTATGGAACTTGATGTGCTTGACCAACATGATATGTTACGCTAAAGGAAGTACCACACATGATTTGAATATGAGATATGAATTGTTACACTACTGTGTACAATAAAATTTGTTTTGTTGTAGTGCACATACATTAACATATGAACCATGAAAAGTTGCTTATGTGCATTCGATTCTGCCACTGGGTGCCTATGTGAAATATGAACATGATTTGAGTATATAATTACTTAGTAAATGTTCAGCATGCAATATTTGATAAGTATGCAATTATCTGTTACGTATGTGATTAATTGCGTACGATATGTGAAGTGAGAATATAACAATGTGCCTATGTGCGAATGTACCCATGTGTATTTATGTTTAATTTCGTATTCGGCATCCCAGTATTTGGTAAAGTTCGATAAGAATTTGTATAGAGTATGGGCAAATTAAGGGCATACGGGTTGGAAGGTTCTTCCACAGCCCAACTTGATAGTCCGGAAAGAGTGGTACAAGAATTGGCAGAGATCTTGAGACAACAGCGTCAGTTGCCGCTACAGCAAGAACCTTTGCCACCACCAGTGTAAGAAACACCGAGGAGTTTGTTATCAGATTTCTGGGGCTCGTTATAGACGTGGTAAAATGGACCATACGGTAAGGAACTGTCCCCGGATTGAACGAAATGTGAATGAATCCTCTATCCTGGCTAAATCCGTACCAGTGGTAGGAATTGCTACTCAGGATAGAGTAATTGCACTCATCCCAGGAAGCACTCAGAATATTGTGATTGTTATCCCAGGTATCTATATTGTTTATAAACGAATGTCTATGTGTTGATTGATTCTGAATTAGTACATTTGTACATCTTCGCTTGGGATATTATTTGATTCGGATCGGTATATTTTTCCATATCTGCTGCATGTGTATCTAGATTGGTTAGACCCACGTGATCGAGACTGTATTCATTGGAGGTATATGCCCCGTTTGGGAAATTTGTGAAATACGTTTTGGGATATTGATTGACTCTGCACATGCACATGTATATCTACACCTATGCTTAGGGTGATTTATTATGTTACCGTCTTCAATGACTAAACCACTGGAATTATGACTCTGTGATTGTGTGACCGAGTTGAGCACCCCAAATGATGAATTCTATGACTGTGAGGCCATGTATTTTGATTGGTAGAAAGTTGACTGGATTATGTGACTAATTTGGAACTTTTGCGTAACAATCCTATACTATGTGTACCTGAAGAATTCTGTTTAATGTGTTAATGTGCACCATGTTCTTGCATATAAGACTTATTTGGGAACTGCTATACTGATTATGATACGTACTTCTTGATACGAATAACTGCATGTATATGCAACTACCCCCGAATTTATGTAAACAATACCATATTGTACCTGATTTGAAACACTTTGATATGAACTATTGTGATGAATGATTCTGATATGACTTTGAGAACTGATGAACTTAGGGCAGTTGAGAAACTATCAACCATGTACCTAAGAAAACGAAGTACGCCTTACAGAATCGAATGTGTCCTATTTGAGAAAATTTTTATCTAATTCGATCCGATAGAACCTTTGCCTGATATTGTTCCGATGGAACCCTCATTTGATATGATTTGATGGAACCTTTGTTTGATTTAATTTGGCAAGACCTGCGTTGGGATTGGTTTGATAAGACCCTCTGTCTGATTTAATTTTGTAAAAAGGGATTGAGGATTGCCTGTAAATAAATAGCAAGATTATTCTTGGCAGAAAACTGATAGACCCAAAACTTGAATCTGTTTAGAGTACTTAACCTATTTGAAACACCTTTTGTGGGCTATGACAGATTGCTCTAACCATGAACACCGTTGAGAACCAACCCCCAACTATCAAGGACAGATGTGTTGAAAATGAGCCGAATTGTACAAATCCCATGATTGGGTGTCTTAAGGAACGATGCTTGTGTATTGTCCCATCCTGGTTGGTTTGACGCTATGGGGACTGATGATGGCAGATTGATTTGATTGTAAGCAGTACTGAACATTTGTCTTTGACTGATCAGAATATGTTTTGTAAGGGAGAGTAGTTGCTTCAATGTTATCAGATTTTGGGGAATCAGGTTGTAGTGAGTGGTATTATGTTTGTTTTGATGACATTCTTGGGGCGTCCTTTCGTGCTAGGGGACGTTAAGCCTATGTAGCACCTTTGTTGGGATATCTTTTTGCCACCAACGGTCTTGTACGGGTGGGTTTGACTAATCGATCTCAAGTCAGCCACCGACGGTCGTGAACGGGTGTGCTTTGATTTCGAGACGATTATTCTTTTGTTTTGTCATAAATGTCATCTCTTGAGATCATGTAGATGTTATTAACATCCAAAGAAGCTTTGAAAAACCCTGATTATCCGAAAGTGTGTGGATTCAGTACGCCTTGTGTAAATAACTGCTCAGTGCCATTATATTCTGCAATTGGGGCTTTGAGGATGTGTAAATTGTGTTTAACACGTGTTTGACTATTTTTAATACTACCTTTGACGCCGTGGGGATTAATATGTGAATTGCCTTATGCTTTCGACAACTATCAGATAATATGGAGAGACTTGATGGAACGGGGAATTGAATGAATTGAGAACACGCGTACTGTGTAAAAAGTTGACTGCTTCGATGTTCTTGTGCTTTACAATTGGTGCTATGGGGATATATGAGTTACGTATGTCGTGTGGTGGATTGTTTTGTTGTTATCCTTTGTTGGTTCGGGAATTTGTATCTGGATCCACTTTGTGTTCCTGAAAACTTTTGATTGACCTTGGATGACTGTGATGAGTCACTAAACTAAGTACTGAATTGGGTTGTAAATTGCGGGATTATTGAAGAACGAATTGAACTTCTGTGACAAGGAAATGAACCGAACTTCTGTGATAAAGTTAGCTGACATTTGAAATAAATATGTTGGCAACCTATTGTGAAGAGGGAAATTGTTGAATTGTGTCTGAACGTTTTAGTGCCAACAAGTCAAAGTTGAATATCGGGTATTGGCAGAACTACTTCAATCTTTCTCTATTTCGGAATGGAAATAGGGATATGTGACTACGAAGTTCACTGTGGGGCTACCTTGAGCACCCAAGGTATAAGTCCCGTTTGGGTTATTGTATGTGGAATTACTAAGTTTGCTCATTGCCTCCCTGTAAAATTTTTGTATGATGCTAGTTGACTAGCCAGTGTTTACATCGTCAAGATTGTTGTTTGCATGGGGTCCCAGTATCTATTGTTTTAGACAGAAATTCTAAAATGTGTTTGAATTTTGACAAGCCTTCAAGGGGCAATGGGGACTGAATTATGATTCGGCGCTGTTTTCCATCCGCGAATTGATGTATAATCAGAAAGAACTTTTTTGATTCTGGGAGAAATGCTCCAAATGTATGCTTTAGAGTTTCGAGGAATTGGAAAAATCTATCTATCGTTGACAGACTTTGCTTGCAATAACAGCTCACACTCTAGTTTCAGTTTGGCACCATACAAGCCTTGTATGGAGAAAGGCGGTCTCTGACTTTGAGAACAGAATGTTGCTTGATTTTGAGACTAAGTGAATGACTATCGAAAAGGATTGGAACCATCGAATGAAAAGTGTTCCGAATTGTGTTCGACTAAAGGTAAATTAAGTTTGGAGGACCAAACTTCCTAAATGGGGGAAGACTGTGATACTCCTGTTTCGTAATATGTCAATTGGTCCTTAATATGAATATGATTATGTGTTTAATATGATTGTGTGTGCGATTATGTGAAAATATGTGGTTTTTAATTTCTATCTATTCACCGTAGGAATATCTATTTGATAATCTGTTTTGGAAATTAAATTGAAGGCCTTATCGGCCGTAGAAACCGAAATTGACTGCGCCATTGTGATTGGTGTAATTTTTAGAGCCTACGGTGAAATTTGATTGAAAGTCGATTTGGACCAGATTAAATGGATTAAATTAATGTTTTGGTGCCCAATTATTTTATATTAAAAGAATGTATTTGAGGGAGCTTTTAAAAAGGGGCCATGTACACACTCAATTCCTCTTTTTGTCCATTTTGGCTGATTTAACTCTCTAGAGAGAGAGAGACCCGAATTAGAGAGAAAAGGGAGATCATCTAAGTTTTGCTCTTGAATCTTGGAAGTCTTGAAGATTACTCAAGAATTTGCTATAGATTGTGAGAATTAAAGCTCCTAGGTGAGTATTTCATGGTTCTAGTTTGTAATTTTGTAAATTTAAAGTTGATTAATGATCAAGAGCAAGAATTATGCCATAAGTGAAGGAATTGTGTAGTATTTGATGAATTTGAAGCCAATAGATGCATGCATGTAGGAAATTGTTATAAATTTCCATATTTGAACACAATGTGTATAATCTATGTTGAATCTTGTTTGAAATCCATGTATTTGATCATCTCTTCACCAATTAAGTTGATATGAATGAATATTTCTCACATGCAAGAGTAGATCATGGAGGTATGAGCTTTGCATGTTTGAATTTGATGTATTGGTGATGAGTTTGGGTTAATTTGAGGCATGCATGTAAGTAATTCAAGAAATGGAGCTTCATTGTGTTATGATTTGGTGTTGGTATCATGGGGATATATGTATGTGTGAAATTGGAGCCATAATATGCAAGAAATGTGGTTGAAATGTCGAAATTGAACTCCAAGATCAGTTCTGGAATTTCCAGAAAGTTTGATGTCGCGCTCGAGCGGGGAAACCGCCGCTCGAGCGTGAATTTCGTGCTCCCAGCACTTTTTGCAGACATGGTATCCGCTCGAGCGGAGAAGTCCACGCTCGAGCGGTGATCCATGTAGAAGGCCTTCCGCTCGAGCGCCAGAGTGCACGATCAAGCGTGAATTCGACCTAACCAGTACTTTTGCAGGCCTCTTGGGTCCGCTCGAGCGGGTAAGTCCACGCTCGAGCGGGGACCCTGTTTTCTGAAATTTTGAAAATGCATTCTGTGTTCTGTTTTTCCGTTCCCTTTCACTTCTAAGCACTCTTAGGCATACATTGAGTATTGTAATTGAGTTAAGGAAATAAGAATGAAGCCTAAAGAGAAATATGTGAATTAAAGAACGGATTGAATTATTTGTGACCCATATGTGTTATGTGATATGTAGGGTCAAGCTCCAGGGCAATTCAACCAACCGATCACTGTGAGTAATATCTGACATATGTTAGTGTCCAATGGCTACTTCTATGTAAGTTTTGTAAAGTTCATTAATTTGAATGGTGGACACGGTTTGATATAAATGAATGGACCAAAGGTCGTTTTGACATATACGAATGGACCGAAGGTCGTTTTGACATAAATGAATGGACCGAAGGTCGTTTTGACATAAATGAATGGACTGAAGGTCGTTTGGCATAAATGAATGGACCGAAGGTCGTTTTGACATATACGAATGGACCGAAGGTCGTTTTGACATATACGAATGGACCGAAGGTCGTTTTGACATAAAGGAATGGACCGAATGTCGTTTTGACATAAATGAATGGACCGAAGGTCGTTTGGCATAAATGAATGGACCGAAGGTCGTTTTGACATATACAAATGGACCGAAGGTTTTTGACATGATAAATGGACCGAAGGTCGTTTCGACATGAATGAGTTGGCCGAAGGCCGTTTTGACACAAACGAATGGGCCAAAGGCCGCTTTGACATAAATGAATGGGCCAGAGGCCGTTTTGTCATGAACAAAAGTCTGAATGGGCCAAGGGCCAGTTTGTTATGGAAAGATAGATGGACCAAAGACCAGTATGTTTGGAACCACAGTCACTCGACTTAAATTGTATATATATATGTTAAATAGAAATATGAATTTTGCCCAAGGCCGTTCGGAATATGTTGTTCTACATATTGTTATACCTTCTTATTTGATATTATTCACTGGGCTTTCGCTCACGTTCATTCATGTGTTTGTAGGTGAGCCAAGAGAAGTCCATACCCAGCCTCAGTGAAGTCTGTATGGAACGACTAAGGTTTTGAGAGAGTCAGCCCTTGTGTCTCACACACGAGACCCGTCTTTGCCCTTTTGTTATGTATTTACATTTTGTCAGGTTGGCGAAGTTTTGAATACGTCTGTATATAGTTTTCATGGGTTGACTTAGTTTGGATGATCCTGTCTGTATAGAGTCTTATGTCATTACACTTTCTATTGTGAGTTATTAACATATGTACGTATGGAATGTTATGGTGTGCATATAAGCACGGCTCTATGGACAAAGTTTTAAATTTGCTTCAGTTTGGCCCCTTTTACTCTGATGAGTCTTATCTTATTTGGTTTGAGGCCGTAGGTAATCTCGTGATTACTGGCCGGTTATGGCCCTAACCCATAGGGGCGGGTTCGGGTCGTGACAGTTATAATTTAGCAATGAATAGTAGTAATTTGTCAAATTATAGCAATGGTGTTCCAATGGTACACATGCTATTTTGGCAAATCTTAACCAACTTTTCCTCCAAATTTGTAAATATTATTTGGATATAAATTTTTTAGCAATTTTTTATTTATTTTTTGTGACCTTTTTTTAACTGTTTGTAGAAAAAAAAATTATATATTTTCATTATACCCAACTAGACAAATGTAAAAAATAAAAAAGAAATTGAAAAATTAAAAAAATAAATAAATATAATTCATCCTACCAAAAAAACAAACCATTACAAAAAAAAAAAAAGAAAAAAAAAATTACAAGATTTTTCAATCTGAAAATTTTGGAGCCAAATTCTATTTATTTGGATAATGTGGCAAGTTTGGCAATTGCCAAACTTGTTGCCAAATTTGAGAGATGAAATGGCATTTGCCAAATTTGGCAAGGGTTATAGCAACCCATTGGAGCAGCATTTTTTTAAAACTTTTGTCAAATTTTGACAATGGCAGCTCAAATAGCTTGTCATTGGTGATGCTCTAAGAGCATCTTTAGCAACTGCCATTGTTATAATTTAGAAACTTGGGCAAAAACAACTTGTTCAATGACATGCTATAGCAGCTGCCAAATTTGGCACAAGTTTGGCAGCTGCCAAATATTGCAGGTCACCCAAAAACTAACTGCTTTGTTCCTTCCCTCATTCCTTCCTCCCCTTTCAGTTGAGCATCTCCCAAAAATTCAGTATTTTTTTAAAAACGAAATTGACCATTTTTGTTTTTGAAAACAGAATTCATTCAAAAAAATTTTTTTTTCCCCTAAAATCAAATTTCACTAATTTCATCAATTTGTGCCTTTCTCAGATACAAATTTCACAAATTTTAGAATGATCAGTCAAGAACTTGTTTCACAAATTTTAGTCAAGAACAAATTTCACAAATTTATGTTAATTTCTAAAGCAATATGAAACAAATTTGTTAAAAAAAAAATACCTGGATTTGAGCATGATTGATGAACTTGTTCTTCATCTCAACCTCCATCGACCTCTAGGGCTCGTTCCCAGACCAATCGAGCTCCATTGAAGTCCTTTTGCGACTCCTCTCACTAAGCATACTCAATCCAAACACTGGTGTTCCATCGAACTAGGCGATTGGTGTTGGGGTTTTTTTTTTCACTCTGCGATCTGTGAAAAAGAAAGGTAGAGGGGCTTTGATTGGTGTGCGATCTGCGAAAAAGAAACTCACGAGGGACATCCGGTGGCTATGAAGCACGGGTACGGGTACGAGTACCGGTACGGGTACGTCGATACGGTAAAATCTAAAAAAAGTAGGGTACGGGTACGGCTTAGTACGCTTGTAAAAAAATATTTATTTTTAATTTAGAATAATGCAAAAATTAATTAAATGGTTCAATTTGTTAAGATCCAACCTATAATTAACATATAATGCCAAAAGTAAAGGTATAATTAAAATTAAATGTCAATATATTAAATAACTTACAAACCATAGTGTAATTTTAAAATCATGCTAAGCAAAAAAACTCAAAATAAAAAAGAAGTCTAGTGAAAGGAGTTTTATCTCTGTAGTAGAAGAAAATATTGTTTCAATTCAAGTACGGTACAGCTTGGGTATATACTAGGTACGTCTAGGTACGCCAAAAATTAAAAAAAAAAAATTGGGTACTTATTTCGTGTATCCGGTACGTATACAGAAGTACCATACGAGGTACCATACGCCGGTAAGTACCCGGTACGGGTACGGCATGTTTTTCGAAGTACCCATGCTTCATAGTCCGGTGGTGATGGTTTTATATCGAAATCAGAGAGAGAGAGAGAGAGAGAGAGAGAGAGAGTCGAGTTCTCGTTTTGGGAGTGATGATTAAATTAAGATAGAAAGATTAGGGGTTGGTGTTAAGGAATGAAGAGAAAGAGAGAGAGAGAGAGAGAACTTGTTGGTTGCTTTGAAAAATGATGAGTGATGCTCAAAATGGAGATGAGAAGCAGAGAAGGGTATGATGATTGAAGAGTCCAGAAGGGGGATTCTCAACCGTTGGATTATCAAAACATCTAACAATGGATTTTTGTCTTGGATGAAAAAAATGAGCACAATAGCTCTTTTTCTTCCTAAAAAAAAAAAAAATAAAAATAAAAAATTAAAAAAAATCTCTTTTTCTAAAACAGAAGTATTTGTGTCAATGCCTATAAATAAAACGGCTAAAAAAAAGGGGTCATATTTTTGTAGGGGTTATATACAAACACTCAATGTTCTTTTTCATTCATAGCTTTAAACTCAAATTACATTTTCCTTTTTTGTTTTTTCACATAATCATTATGGAAGATTCATAAAAAACAAAGATGAAAATCATTCAACATTGCTAAAGATATGGCAATTTGTAAAGTTTAATGTTACATTACTGAAGACTAAATAGTTGACAATTCGTAATTGCATGCTCACTTTTGGGGGGAGAATTTTTGAAAATTATTGCATGTTTCAGAATGATCAATCAAGAACATAAGTGTCTATCCAATCTCGATGGGGTATATAACCAAGAAATGTTGCAACAAATTTCGTGAGTATTTAACGCAAGTTAAAAATCTACACCCAAGTGGAATGTCTTAAATTGATATAGTAAGATTTAATCTTCATTTATTATGTTAGTTTTTTTTGTTTTTTTATTATTTCTCATATAAAAATTAACTAATTAATTAATTTAATATTTTATCCATACAGATGTTTCAAGCAAAACTTTTATACCATCAAGATGAAAACAAACATTTTGCTTTTAAATATTGTTGGTTAGTCTTGCAAAACAATATGAGTAAACTACCAATAGGTTCTAATAGTTGGACTTAATTCTCATCAAATCTAATTCAAAATAAGTCCTAGTAAAATAGTCGTTAAAAATAATTTTTTGTCATAATTTTTTTTCATGTCGCTAAAAATTGACAATTAGTGACTTTTTTTTATAAATTGTATCTAAAACTTACAATTAGTAACTTTTTTGTGACAAATTTTTTAAATTGTTGCTGAAAGTTGAAAATTAGTGACTTTTTGTGACGATTTTTGTAAACTGTCGCTAAAACTTGTAATTAGTGATATTTTTTGTGATAAATTTTTTAAATTGTTGTTGAAAATTAACAATTAGTGATATTTTTGAATAGTGTTTAATAAAAAAATGTCATTAATTCTTACAGGACCTATTGGACAATAAGTCCACCTATTAGGACACACATGTAAGTCCCCCCAAACAATATCAGATGGGAAGATGTAGCTCCTATAAACACAGTGAAGTCAAGGATACATACACCTTTTACTGATTTAGCCCCCGAATCCCCTATGAATAACTGCATTTCTTTTGAAAACGATAACAGTTCAAGTTGTGGTAACAATCCAAGTGTTGGTAATAATCAAAGTGGCGATAGTAGTGTCTTTATAAGGGGTGAAAGGCCTATAGGTAGGAAATTTGCAAAAGAATTACTTTGGAAAAGTCAAGTCGTTGAAGTTGAAATCCACAAATTTAACAATTTGTTGGAGACATTTAACCAACACTTTGCTAAGAAGGAAAAAAAAAATTAAAGAACAAATAAATAAATAAAAACTAAAAGAGAAGAAAAAGAGTTCAAGCATTGTACGAAATGAACGAACTTGAGATAAAAAAGGAAAAACATTTGATAATGACTATGAATATTTCTAATATGGACCCTCAGACGAAAGCTTATTACATAATGTGCAAAAATGAGATTTTCACTTAATGGTCCGCACATGTGAGAAACCCAAATTATTATTTTCCCTACCTCCAAATGAATAATTGGAGGAGAATGTACTTTTCATTTTGCAATATCATTTATTTTTCAATGTAATTTTTAGTATTTCATTTTCAATGTAATTTTTATTTTGCAATGTAATGTACTGTTCCATGTAATTTTAAGAATTTTTTATGTTCCAATATAATTCATCTTTCGCAATATAATTTATTTTTCAATATAATTTTAATTTTTCAATGTTATTATGAAAAAATACAAACTTATTGAAATGAAGACAATAAAGTTGCAAATGAAGACAATTTCGTAAAAATAAAATGACATTAATTGTCATTAAAAAGATAAAATACAAACTTAATCTAACTCTCCATGATGGGCCCATAAGGGTTCAATTAGATGATTGCGAATTCCAATATGGGTTTCAGTAGATCTGATTCTCTGACCATTCAACATAAATTTAGCATACTCTTGGTTTAGATCACGTGACACTTGACATGGGGTATTAGTGGTATCTGTTTGCAGTAGTGTTGTACTGCATTGATTTTTAGGAATATCACACTCATCTTCAATGATCATATTGTGCAAAATAATGCACGTTTTCATGATATAGTACATATCCTCATCACTCCAACGTCTCGCCAGAACTCTAACAATATTAAAACGTGCTTGGAGTGCTATTTTACCCTTTCGACATCCTTCTGACATGCCTGTTACATTCTCGCAAATAGTTATTTGTTTAAACCTTGAGATTGAAATATTGTTTTGACACTAGTTGCTGAATGAGAATAGATACCATCAGCAAGATAATATTTCATGGTGTACATGTGATTGTTAATGGTAGTTAATTGAGAAAATAGAGGTGACTTGTCAAGAACAATAATATCACTAAAAGAACCAAGCATGCCAAATCCATAAGTTGTAGGAAGCGACTGCCTCAAGTACAATTGTTGGTTTGTGCACATGTCTAGTGTAAGCACCAGCTTAGGCAGTTAGACATTTATTCCAATGCCAATGCATATAATCCAAACTCTCTAACATTCTAGGAAATCCACATTGCTCTCCATCTTGCAATAATCTAGCGACATCTGCCTCATTTGGGGATCTTAAGTGTACACATTCATAAATAGCAACAATTATTTTGGTAAAAAAAAAATCAATGAGTCAATTGCAGTAATTTTGTCGATTCTGATGTACTCATCCACAGCATCAGCAGGTACGTTGTATTGAAGGATCCGAAGTGCATTAGTCATCTTCTGTACACCGGATAATCTAGGAGCATCGGTGGCATCAAGGATTTGGATGAAGTACTCATTGACTTGTTGAATATCATGTAAGATACTAAGAAATAATGACCGCCTCAATCGAAAACGTCTTCGAAAGTATTCTTCTGGGTAGACAGGATTATCTGCAAAGTAATCTTTATAAATTTGTTTATCGGTTTTGACCCTCTCGCGATTAATGTATCGATGACCGCTTGTGGAACCAACATGTCTGGTTCGTTGGTTTAGGGTTAGCGCTTGTATTCTTTGTTGTTGTGCTACTAACAGTTGCATCATTTTTATATCATCAGAAGATGAAGATTTATCAAAATTTTCATTAAAAACGGCTTTAGTGAAATTGTTCATTGTAATAGTTCAAAGAAAGAGAGAGTTTAGAAGATATGAAAATTGTATATTGGTGAATATCACTACAAGAAATCTAGGCTATTGTGACAAAATTTGGTGACGAAATTTTTTTTTGTCTTAAAATTTAACCCAAAGATGACAAAATATTAATTTTGTCGTTTGTTTTAATTTTTCTCAAAAGTATAGGAGACGAAAACAAAATTTCGTCTACAAAAATGAGGCGCCAATTTCATTTGCATTGGCGCGAATTATTTTAGCTCATTGGAGACGAACATTTTTGTCACAAAATATAATTTTTTTTGTGACGAACGTAATTCGTCGCCAATAAATTCCATACCTATTAAACGATTTCGTTGCATATTTCCATTTATTAGGCGACAAATATATTTTTGTCTGGGAATGATAAGTTATGGAAGACAAAAATATTTCGTCACTATAAACACTCCATCATGCAGACAATGTCATTTCATCTTTCTATTAAATAGGCGACAAATATATTTTTGTCTCGGAAGAATAAGTTGTGGGAGACGAAAATATTTCGTCAGTAATAAATTCTAATTGATTGCGTGACGAATATATTTTTCGTCTCATAAGGTTAAGTTGTGGAAGACAAAAATATTTCATCACCAATAATAAATCTTTGTTCTGGTATTTAAGGATACAAAAATATTTTATCGCTAATCATTTTTCTTTATCAAAATGCCGTGGTTTTTTATTTTGAAGCATTGAAACTGTGACCCCAAGAGATACACTCTGACACTTATCACTCATTTTCATGTACACGGACCTTGAAGTCGTGACCCAAGAAGACACTTTCTACAAACCCTCATTTCTCTCTCGCACTTGAGTCTACTCCTCTCTCACAAGTATTGAAGTCGTGACTTAAGAAGACACTTTGTAAACCATTTCTTCTATTTCGCGCTAAAGCCCCTCTCTTCTGTCTCACCCTTCGTGCATGCTAGCATTGAAGCTATTATCCAAGAAGGCACCCTATGCAAACCCACTATTCTTTCTCACAGTGAAGGCCCCTCTTGCACGCAAGCACTTTTTCTCATTGTTTGAACCAAGTCTACCCTTTTCGTCTAGAACACCCATTTCAGAAAAAATACAGAGAAACAAATAATAAAAAATTTGTAATTTTCAAAATTAATAGAAAACATTACCTTGTTTAGTATGGAGTTTTCAATAATTAATTTTTAAAATTTGGTGATAAAATTTATTTTCGTTTTAGAACGTATCCTAAACATGACCAAATATTACTTTTGTCGTTCTTTTAATTCTTCTCAAAACTATAGGAGACGAAAAAATAAATTCGTCAGAAAAAAAGAGGCGCCAATTTTTTTTCTTGTTGGCGCCAATTATTTTAGCTCATTGGAGACGAACATTTTTGTCACAAAATTTAAAGATTTTTGCGACAAAAGGAATTCGTCACCAATAAATTCCAAACTTATAAGACGATGTCGTTTCATTTTCTTATTTATTTGGTGACAAATATTTTTTTGTCTGGAAGGATAAGTTATGGGAGACGAAAATATTTCGTCACTAATAAACTCTTCATGCTCGTTTTATCTTTCTGTTAATTAGGCGACAAATATATTTTTGTCTTGGAAGGATATGTTTTGGGAGACGAAAATGTTTCGTCACTAATAAATTCTCCATGTGTCGTGTTACATTTTGATTGATTGCGCGACGAATATATTTTTGTCTCATAAGGTTAAGTTGAAGGAGACGAAAATATTTCATCACCAATAAATTCTCCATCCTCACACAACGTTGTTTTTGTATTTTTGTTGATTAGGCAACGAACATATGAGTTTGAGACGAAAATATTTTATCACTAATTATTTCTCTTTATTAAAATGTCGTTAGAAACTAAGAGGCACTCTCACATTAATCACTTACTTTCACACACACACAAATACTAAAATCGTGACCCGAAAAGACACCCTCTACAAATCCTCATTTTTTCTCTCGCAAATTGCAGCAGTTGTCCCGGTACTTCGGTCCTTGTGTCATATAAATGGTATGTGCCATATCTATATCTATCTATCTATATCTATATCTATCTATACTATATATTAAGCAAAATGGGATTTTTAACTCATAGACCTTGTGAGAGCTCCAATATCCTAATTCTCATTTTCTAATTTTTTGATTTTTTTTCCTTTAAAAAAAACTCAGCATTTATTAAATTCTCCAAAATCTTTTTGACTTCCTTTTCAATGCTTGATTGGAAGAAAACCTATAGGCTAATGTGAACTCTACTATTGAATGTTTTAATTAAAGCCTAGGCACACCAAACTTATTAATTGAGTCCCCCATCGTCAAATGAAAAATTCTGGCATATTATAAGAGTATTATGATGTCTACGTGTACTCTAAAACTATGTATTCCACATGCAATATATATATTATGTCTTGCCCCATTAAATTAAGGAAAATGGGGTTTCTAACCCCCAAGCCTTGTGGGAGCTCCAATCTCCCAATCTTAATTTTCTAAATTTTTATTAAAAAAAAAAAAAAACTCAGGATTATTGATTTGGTCAAAATCTCCTGATCAGCATTTATTAACTGCAGTACCCTTTTCAACTTTTCCCATACATTATGATTAGAGATGAGATTGTTAAATTATTTTTATAAAAAATCTTAAAAAACATAATTAACTAATTAACTTCTCCCATACACTAATTAATTTATAAAATTCGAATTAACTAATTAACTAATTACACTAATTAATTAATTTATAAGTACACTAATTAATTACTTTATACAATTCTAATTAACTAATTATTTAATTACCACTAATTAAATTAACTAATTAATTAATTATAAAATTCTAATTAACTAAATGAATTAACTAAACTAATTAATAACCAACAATTAGCCCAGAAATAGCAGAATGATCAATTGGAGCACCATTCTCACGTGATTCAACTGGATGTTTTTGACAGTGCAATCCACTTGGTTCTCATTCCAAACATTGCATCATTCTGACAGTGTCCAAAGTAAGTCCTGCAAATTTGACCTCATTTCGGTGATAGCTTGTGAGCAGTGCATCTTTCATAACTTGTTTGAACAAAGAGCAGTGAAATTCAGGTGGAAGATCACCAACAGAACGAGTGGAAGGCAGCCCATCCATTTCTTTTTCAAAAGCAGTCTCATTTAGCTTTAAGACAGCAACAGGTACCTTTAAATAAAATTCAGAACGAAAACAGAGGCAGTTGATTCCCACGAGAGAGAGAGAGAGAGAGAGAGAGAGAGAGAGATGTGTGTGTGCATCTGTCTGTGTGTATGGCCTGCCTGTGCTGTGTGTGTGTGTTGTGCGCTGGGTGTCTAGTGTGTACCCTCTCATCTGTGTATGTTTTGTGTGTTTTTTACAGCTTGGGAGAGATCGAGAGAGGGGTTGGCCTCTGTGTGTAAAATGGTGTATGTGTGCTGCGTGTTAATGTGTGTGTGTGTTGCTCTCCCAACCGAGAGCGAGAGAGAGAGAGTAAAGAGGTGCTGTCTATTTTTGTATTTTTTGTTCTTCCACACTTAAACCCGAGAGAGAGAGAGAGAGAGAGAGAGAGAGAGAGGTATGTGCTGTGGTGTCTGGTGTGTGAGTGTCTGAATGGTGAAGCTTAGTGTGTGTGCTGTGTATGGGCTGTGTGTGTGTTCGTGGCAGTGTGTGTTGTGTATGAAGCTATGTGTCTATGTGCGTGTGCCCAGCTTCTTTTTTCAAAATGCAACCCGAGAGAGAGAGAGAGAGATTGAGAGAGGGTGCAGCTCCTCCCTTTGTGTTGGTGTGTGGATCTCTGTGTGTTCTCCGAGAGGAGAGAATTGGTGTGTTCTTGAGAATGAGAGCGTTGGTCCTTTGTGTGTATCCCTTTTTAGCCCCTGAGCAGTGCCTTCTCCTCCTCTTGATTATTTTTGATTGATCTCTTCCTTCAACTAAAGACCAAACCCATCCTGGCAAGAATGGGGTGTCTACACTAGTATAAACCATCAAGTGATTCTTCTATCCACATCAATACCCTAAAGTAACCAAAATAAGATTTAATCCCTTAAGCGTAACACAAATTTTGACAAAACGTCTCCTCAAAATACTAAGACACTATACCTTATTGGTGATAACCCAATTTCAACGAACTATCTCCATCACTCAATGCACAATGCACCCAAACGCCAAAATAACTACCGTTACTCCGTAACATATACAATGTACATCCTAATATCAAAATAACATTTCTATCACAATTCCCAAACATTTTCACCAAGGGACAAGTACGAACAAAAGATACATACACATTTGGAGAATATGACGTCAGCATACGTACGCAAAACACGCAAAAAAGAAAGGAAAAACACAAAATGATACGAGGTGTCGAACCCCTAACCTCAAGCTTGGCCTCCGAGTCCTCAACCACTGAGCCATGCCACTCTTATGACAAGATATGCAAACAAATATATATACTTATACGAGACATATACACACAAAACACAAAACAAAGCAAAAGAAACATTTGTTGTGGGTTCGAATCCCTGACCTTGGGCTTAGGTTCAAACAATATATATATATATATATATAATTACATAGCTATACAATATATATACATATATGCATACACAATTCTCCTGCGTCTCTCTTTTCTTTTTGACATCCACGCCTGACACGCGGCCTGCTTTTACGTCACTGGCCGACAAAAGCAGGCCTCGAACGACGCTCGCCTCGGCTCTCTCCCTCTTTGTCTTCTTCTTCTCAGCTTCTTCTGAATCAGTATCTTCCCTCTTCTACTTATTCACTCATTTTTCCTTCTTCTTCATCATTCTCTTCCATCTCCTTCTTCTTCAGCACTTTGCTTCTGTTTCTTCTTCCTCATCGAGAGAAAAAGAGAGACTGAACAGAGGAGAAAAGTTGTCCCCAAACTCAGTCTATTCTCTGCTATTTCTCTAACTCTCCTTTTTTTCTCTTTACATCTCTCACTACACATGGCCTCATCTCGTCCTCTCACTCTCTTTCCGAACCTCAATGATCCAAGCTCTCCTGGACCGAGTGTCCCTGCTCCTACTCTTCCTAACCTTCCTGGACCGAGTGCCTCTGCTCCTACTCTTCCTAACCTTCCTAGACCGAGTGCCTCTGCTCCCACTCTTCTTAACTTTCCCATGATATCAGTTGAGCAAATCATGGCTGCTTAATCTGACATTGAGGCCAACCACTTCACACTGAGCTCTTGCATGGAAACAGTGACTGCAGTTACCAAATTATCTCACCGGTTGCAAAATAGGACCAGTGAAGTACAACAGTTAAATTCCCAACTTTCTCTACTCCAGCGCATGTACAAAGATGCGCGGGCAGAGATTTGTGCCCTGAAGGCGGAGAATAAGGAGTTGAAACGAAAGACTACTGTCTTGACTCGAATCGCGTTTGACAACCAGCAGGGAGTCATTTCTCTCGGCGGTCTTGTACACATTGAGGCGGAGCCTTCAAGGGTCTCCCAAGGCGACAAAAAAAGGAAGAGCTCGGCGAGAGAGTCGAAACAGTGAAGTTGGCATGTGACTGTTATCAAAAACAAGAACCCTGCTCATTTTTTTTTTTTTTTTTTGCCTATGTAATCGGGATGTCATCCTGACTTCAATAAAATCAGTTTTCTCTTTTTTATTTATATTTCCTTTTTATTTTTAAACCCTGCTCCTTATTCGTTTTTTGATTTTTTTTAAGTTATATCACCTATCTACTTCTTTATACAATTTTTTCAAAAAAACTAAAAAAATTAACTTTTTACCTACTATTCAAAATAATTTAAAAATATATAGAGAGAGTAGTCAAATGAGCAACTATTTTAAAGAGTAAAAATTGATGAAGCAAGGTTTGGCTATTTTTTTTTTTTTTTTTGGTTCTAAAAAAAAGTTTGGCCTTTTAAGAACACTTTCCAAGAAAGGAGGTAGGTCAATATATTTTACTTCCATTGGGTGGGTATTTTGGACACGGTCATATATGATCAAACTGCTCAAAAAATATAATATTTTAAGCTAAACTGTCTACTACAATGATGACATCTTCTTTTTCAAATAGGTACTTGAAAATTTTCATTCTATTGTTAAACAATTGAAAATTTTCATTCTATCTTTTGTGGAGGTAGATAGATTCAATTTTCCTTTCTTCCGAGTCTGACATCTCCACCTGATTGAACAAATCAGGTATTGCTGCTGCTTCCATTTTCTCTCACTTTCTAGGCTATTTTATGCAATGCTGTTGGTTTTTGGTTTCTTGTGCAAGATTCATGCTTGGGTGTTCTTTATTATTATTTTGTGATGAGGTTTTTTTTATCATTATTTAATTCCAACTAGGAATCACACTTGCTTTCAACATTCAATTCAAAATAATCCTAACTATCGTCAAATTTTACTAAATTAATGTCATTCATTCAACATATATCCATGCTCACATAATATATAAATTTGTTGTATTTAATTGTTTCATGAAATGTTATATTATTTATTCAATTAAGACATGTTCTCAAAATTTAAAGAAATTTATTTTTAAGAGCATGTGTGTCTATGAGGTACAATTTATTATAAGTTCAAAGTTAATAATTTATAAACAAATTTAAAAGTATTTCTCTTCTAATTTTGAGATAATAAAAAAACTTATTTAAAATATTTTTACTGTATAAAAATAGATAAGAAATACAACAGTAAAATCACAAAAATAAAATAAAATTATAATAACTCATTTAACCTGCACAAAACATCATCTACATTCAAATTTCACATACACAAACATCACCAAACTCCATACCCACATATGCAAAATAATAATAATAATAATAATAATAATAATAATAATAATAATATAATAATAATAATAATAATAATAAAATAATGCCTTTAATTGTTATATTCCATCTTTAAATATAAACAAAAGGGATGAATCTTAAGCCTCGTTTGGGAATAATTATTAAATAAATAATAATTAAATTTTTAAGTCACACAAAATTAATGTAGTTGAATTTCAATTGTGGTCATCTAATGGCTTTATAATTAATTTGTTCTATGATAAGTAAATGGTAAAAACAAAAATCATCCATCTCACTCTAGCCATATTTCAATGATTTAGAGCCTATATGACATATCCACTTGTTGAGATTGTTGTTGTTTTATGCTTTATGTATAGAAATATATAATTATCTTTTCTTTACATCTAATGTTCAATTATGCGTATCCACCAAAAAAATGTTCAATTATGCTTTATAGTTGGGCAAAATGGACGCTACAAAAAAACAATTGACCAAACCAAGTACCGCAACTAAGAAGGTAACGAACTATGAGAAACAAAGAATGAAGAATATTAATAAAAACCGTAAGAGAATGAATGCTCTAGGAGTGAAGAATATAACAACTTGTTTGAAGGCTGCGGTTCAACATAAGAAATTGAGGAAGGAAAAACAAATACCAATTGAAGAAAATGACGATGATTATCGACCGTTAGAGGCTGAAGATGGCAGTGACACTGAATCCTATGATTCGTTTGAGCATGAGGTACTATACATTTATATTCTTTCTTGTTACTTTCAATTCATACACACATAGACATGTTTATCTTTCTACATATATTCATATTTTATTATGTTATTCAGCTGTTAGAGATACCATCGAGAGCCCGTTCACAATCTCATCATGAGGCATTGACCCACGCATCAGAAGAGGGGGATACCTCTTCACGTCCTGAGGTGGCTAGCCATCCACCACCACCTCTCAATGTGGAGCCTCAACTTGAGGTGATTGCTGGTAATACCATTGGTAAGACACTCTTTATTTACATTGATTTGAGATCTTAATTAAATTTGTTCACATACTATTTCAATATTATGGCTTCACAATATCAGTTGCTAAGCGTGTTCGTGGCCCGACTCGAGGCAAAGAGGTTCAAGGCCTTGTTGATAGAGATGGAAAGCTTAGCGTGCCTATCCCTCCAGAATTTTGTGCACCAGTAGGGGACTATGCCTCAAAACTAGCCTCAAAGATTGGTGTAGAAGTGCGAACTCGTTTACCAGATCCAAGTGTTCGTAGATGGAAGTATGTTGATGCCTCCGTTAAGGAGGCGATGTTTCAACGCTTGAATGTAAGTTCGTTGTCTCCTCTATTATAGGACATTTTACTCATTTTTATAATAGGTTAGAAATCTTAATTATTTATTGTAATTATTTTATTTTTTATAAGAATTATCTATGACTTATCTATTTTTTGCAGGATCAATTTGATTTACAAGGAGACCCTGTTGATATAGAGAAGGCAATGAACTCAAAATTTGGTCGGAGATTGAGTAACCATACCTATAGGCTGCACAAACAATTCATGGAGCTGAAAGAGGCTAAAAGGGAGGAGTATGCAAGAAACCACCCACCGAAGAATGTTGATCCTACCAAGTGGATAGATCTTATTGATAAAAAGTGGAACACTAAAGGATTTCTGGTAACATTTTCATCTTTTTTATTATATCAGCGAAGAAAGAATTTGATTAGAATAGGAGAGATTTTAAAAAAACTAGAAAGAACACAATCAATTTACTGTGAAATTCCATGATAGAGAGGAAAAATGCAATTTCTTTATTATTAAGCATTAAATTTGTTTTACTAGTGATACATTTCATTGTTATATATTGGTTCATTATTCCTTACAAGAACAATCAAAAGCCAACATATTTGTCTTACTAATGATACATTTCATTGTTATATTGGTCATTCTTCCTTATAGGAACAATCAAAGGCCAACATCGCGAACAGAGCAAGGATGTATACAAAACATAGATGTGGTTCTAGGTCAATCCCTGTTAGAGTAGAAAAACTGGTACGTATCCTTGCACTTTCAGAATTATATTAGATTCTTAGCTTTATTTATTGAATATTTGGCCTATTGAATTAGGCACGAGAAAAGAAGATGCTACCTGATCTAGCAGAGTTGTACAAGGAAACTCACTATAATGAGAAAATACATGAGTGGATCTCATCTCAGGCTCAGTGTAATTATGTAAGTATATATTGCAATTTTTATTAACAAAATTTTAGAATACTATTTGTTATGATCTTATTTAATTTTCTAATAATTATTTAATTTTTTTATATTTGATAGGAAAATATGATACAGACACAAGCTGATCACCTCTCACAGCCGGGATCAACCCCTTTGACTGCAGAAGAGCTGTCAATCAAAGTCCTAAAGCCAAGGTCTGGCTATGTGAAGGGACTTGGCATGAGACCTTCATCCTCTATTAGGAGGACCACTACCATGTATGCTGAAACAAATGATTATGTGAAACGCCTTGAGATGCAAATAGAGACACAGAAGGAACAAATACAAATGCAGAACAATAAAATAGAAGATCTTGAAGAGGGTAAGAAGAAGCAAGGGGAGATAATGGCTGATGTTGTCAACTTTTTGAGGACCAAAGGATTCACTGGACACTTTGGAAGTGGAGGGGACTCATCCACAAATAGACATACTTCTTGGTAAAGTATATTAACTTTAATATAACAAATTTTATAAAAGAATATATGTTTGAAGAATTAGGAAGTAATGGAAACATGCATATGACATCCAATTTGTACAAGTGCACGGGATGTATAAATTGTGAATTAGTCTAAAAAATAATTTTTTTCTCTATACTTAAAGCTTCAAAAAAGGCCGTCGAAATGCTAAATTATCACACAACTATAGATTTGTACAGGAACCAATAGAAACACCTTAGGAGGAACAATATAAGTTGTATGAACTTACAGCACATTAATGGGATGCATCGTTTGTCAATTAGCCTTAAAATTAATTTTTTGTTCTCATAATCTCGAAAAAAGTCTGTTAGAGGGATAAATTGTATAATTGATCTAATTGTAAATTGATGAGTTACTAATGTTTTTAATCTTTTGTATAATTGATTAATTACTAAACCTTTTAATTTATTTTTTTGCAGATTGGATTGGGGTGGCATTTTTGACGTGCAACAATGATATAATTTGCTTGAATGTTCATTTTTGTTTGATAAGGATACACATACTTTGTGGAGTTGCACTAGTTATTGTTGGATGTTTGGTGGAATTGAACAAGTTATAGCTTTTGGATATTTTGTGGATATTTCACTATTTTATTGTATTAGGATGAAGTTATTTGTAATGATGAATGGAGATTTTCATTTTGTTAATTCGTAAATGTGTACTAACAGGTTAGGTTAAGTTGTGATGGAATTGTTATATTCAACAGGTTTCAACATGAACAGGGTTATATTTGTTGAACTAGAATTTAGATTTTGATAAAATAGGTATATAATGTGGAAAAAATATTATGGAATTATTGACAAAAAATTTTCATCCCTAAAGAAGGTTTTTTGTCTCTTATTTGGCTTTGGTGGATGATTAATTTTGTCATGAATTCTTTATTTCGTCGCTAAATGAATTTGTCATGACAAAAAATATTGTCACATTTTGTCACTATTACCCTCAATGTGTGACGAATTTTTTTTTGACATTATTTCATCATTTTTAATGATGAATTTATTTTCTATTGGTGGCTTCTTTGACAAAAAATTTTCGTCTTCGTTTATATTAAACGTGACAAAATTATTTCGTCTCTATTTCTTATATTTATGACAAAATACTTTTGTCTCTAATTTCTTCCTTTAATGACAAAATATTTTGTCGCTAATTACTTACAAGTATGTTCCCAACACAGTGTATTGGAGACAAAAAAAGTCGTCACAAATTTATCATTTTTAATGATGAATTTGTTTTTGTCTCTATTGGTAGCTTCTTTGACAAAAAAATTTCGTTTTCGTTTATATTAAACGTGACAAAATTATTTCGTCTCTATTTCTTATATTTATGACAAAATACTTTTGTCTCTAATTTCTTCCTTTAATGACAAAATATTTTGTTGCTAATTACTTACATGTATGTTCTCAACACAGTGTATTGGAGACAAAAAAATTCGTCACAAATTTATCATTTTTAATGATGAATTTGTTTTTGTCTCTATTGGTAGCTTCTTTGACAAAAAATTTTCGTCTTCGTTTATATTAAACGTGACAAAATTATTTCGTCTCTATTTCTTATATTTATGACAAATTTACTTTTGTTTCTAATTTCTTCCTTTCGTGACAAAATTGTTTTTTCGACTCTAAGACCCTTTAGCGAAGAGGCTTTGGCAACAAAATGGGTGACGAAAAATTTTCATCGTAATTAGTTTGGGTGACGAAATATATATATTTTGGGACAAATTTGTTTCGTCTTTAAATCCCAAATTTGTTGTAGTGTATGAAAATTGTAGAAAACCTTATGTTGTAATTTACAAAGAAAATTGTGGGTGGGTGGGTGGGTGGGTGAATAATGGGTGATTGTTGGTGAATGAATGGTAGATTAATAATGAATAGTTATTGGGGAGTGAATGGTGAGTAAATAATGGATGATTGTTGGTGAATGAATGTTGGGTGAATAATGGATGGTTGTTGGTTGGTAGTTGTTTGTGAGTAAATGGTGAATGAATAATGGGTGGTTGTTGGTGGGTGAAGAATAGTGGTTGAGATTGGTGTGTATTAAAGAATGGTGGATGGTGGATCAGAATTATATCTACCTCTTCAGGACTAGTGGGTAAGTGGTTGGTGATTGTTTGTTTTTTATTTTTTAATGTAGTTAATAGTTATTTATTTTTTAAAAAAAATCTTGTAGTAGTATGTTTTTTGGTGGGGTGAATTATATTTAAATTGTTTTTCAATTTTTTTTTTAATTTTTTATATTTGTCTAGTTGGGAAGAATGTAAATATTTATTTATTTTTAGATTTTTTTTTTATAAAAAAAAAGGTAATAAAAGATAAAAAAAATTAAATAAATAAACAATACAAATCACTAAAAAACCTAAATCCAAACAACACTTACAAAATTAGAGGAAAAGTTGGTTGGGATTTGTCAAAATGGCATGTGACCATAACTATAATTTAGCAATTTGCTACTATTCATGGTCAAATTATAGCATTTGCAATGCTATTATAGCATTTGCAATTAGAGTTGCCATTGCTATTATGAAACTACAACTGTTGAAAAGTGGTGCTTCAATGGTGAATATGGCAACTGCCAAATTTGGAAAATGCCAAAGCTTGTGACAAATTTGACACAATCTTTGGCAGTTTCCTTATGTCAACTCAGTGAAAACCAACCATTTTCCTCACTCTCTCCCTCCTAGCAAAACAGATAAATTTTTGCAGAACCAAGCACAGAAACTGGTGTGTTCGGGTGTTTGGTTCTACCAAAATGGCATCTGACTATTAGAATACCATTACTATACCATTTTCTACTATTCATTGCCAAATTATAGTAATGGCAATGCTATTATAGCATTTGCCATTGGAGATGCTCTTGGGTTGTCATTTAAAAATTTCCCAACCAAACTACTATAATAAAAAAAATAAAACACCAATACTACACATTAAATTATTTAATACCTTAAAAATACAGGATTTCACAATCTATCCCCTTTAAACAAATTTTATCCTCGAAATTCACTAACACCTAATATTCCAAAATTTAATGACTACCAACTCCTCAAATAACATGCTTCCACTGCATACTCTGATATAAACAATGATTAATTTTTTTTTTTTCACCTCAAATATCCATCATTTTTTTTTTCTTCTCAAATATCATCCACTCAACAGATCCCATGTAAGACCTAATCCCTATGCTCTAATACCATTCTATAACACCCCAAAATCTAGAGCTGCTAACAAATCAAATCAATCCCAAATTTACAATTCCAAATAACTAATAATCTCAAATATACAAATCATCTCCATAAATGATTGTGAGAATTCATATTTAATTATTCTTATAAATACATTATAAGATATGAATAATAAATTACTTTATCTAAATACTATTTAATAAATGTCACTACAACAAAAAAAAACACATTTTAGTGGCACTACACCAGTGACATATTTTTAGAAAATGTCACAAAAATAATATTTAGTGGCGCGTTTTTGAAAAATGCCACAAAACAACAAACATAAAAGGCTCTAGTGACATTTCAATAATTAAGTGTCACAACTCTACAACAAAAAATACACTTTAATGACACTATACTAGTGACATGTTTTTAAAAAATGTCACAAAAAGAATATTTGGTGGCACGTTTTAGAAAAATGTCACAGAGCCACAAACATACAAGGCTCTAGTGGCATTTTAATAAAAAAGTGTCACATCACTACAACAAAAATGTGATTTAATAGTATCAATTTTATGGCATTTTATAAAATAATGACACAAGAAATTATTTTAATAACATTTATCAAAAGATGTCTCGGGAAGTGGAATGTAATTTTTAAAATTACAGCGAGCAATTTGTATTTTAATCAAATCTTAAGGAGTGTATTTATAATTTACCCTATTTATTTTTGATGTCACTTTTTCATTAAGTGTGATTATATATATTATATATATATATATTAATTATACATTTTTGTGGGGAAGTGGTTTGGAAATACTCTTCGAGTCCTGGAAGACGCCAATGATCCTTAGCTAGTCACCTGCAAAGATACAAATACTCCGGTCGGGGGTGCCGGAATTAGCACTCCGACGAACAAGTCAGTTCTTCTATTCAAGAAAGCTTGTTCACTAAGTTTTTAGAAGTGATTCTTACATACCTTTTCTAGTTCATTGCCACTATATTTATACTCGTTTCTTCTGATCCTCGGGGCCAGAGCCTACTTTTTCAATCATTATTTTTTTCCAATATTCGGCTCTAGGGATCCTTCCCCATTCGGCCTATTTAAGCTATTCGGCCCCTTGTCTTTGCGGGATATCTGCCGGCTAGCGTCTAGCTTCTAAAATATACCTCCTTTATCCTCGCCAGTTATTCGGCTACCACAATTGCCCTCCGAACTCCCTGTTGACGGCAGTCAATCGGCGTGTTTGGTTCAGAATTTGAGGAGTTTAGCGTCAGGCGGCTTCGCGTGCCCCAATATGTGTCAGGAAGCACGCGCCTTTTGCTCATCATTGCGCTTTCCCGCTCTATTCATGTGTATCTCAGCATTTATTGCGATTTGAAACTTTGGTCCTTTCGGATTCATATTTCGTCGACCTTTTTGAGACTTTTGGATCGCCAGTGCATATCCCTCCGTGACTCGCATCTTCTGCAACTCCTTCCCGCCTTCCCTTGTCTCATCTGTTCTTCGTAAGTTTTTCTTATCCCTTCTTTGTAATCCTATTTTCTGTTTGCTATTTTAGCTTCGGCGAATATTTAGTTCTCTGCTAGGATGGCCAAACATTTGAAAGACCTCCTTTCTGAGGATCGCATCTCCGGCTTCCGGCAACATTTTTCTATTCCTGACGACGTCCATTTATCCCTTGTAACGGACAATGCTCTCGATATGGAGAGGGAAGATCAGAACACGATCGTATTCCCTCTTTTATCCATTGCGGAGGGCGGGGTTCGTTTCCCCCTTCACCCACTCCTTAGGGCCGTTCTCCGCTATTGGGGTTTGATTCCTTCTCAACCCAATGTAAATTTCTTTCGAATCATCATGGGGGTCTTAGAGTTGAACCGACGCCTTAGGATTAACCTTGGGATTCCGGCCATTCGGCATTGTTACGCCTTAGCCAAATTCTCCGGTCGGCTGGGGCGATATTTTCTCAGGGCCAAAGATACCGACCATCACTTGGTGACTATGCTTGCCAGTTCTGGTAAACGGGTTGACGACGTGATGGTCAACGTCCGCGGTAATTGGGAGTTCGCTGAGGGGGAGGATCGCCTGGACCCTGTTCCCAGACACAAGGGCGACCCAGGTTGCCACGCAATGTCTTGTTTGTTGGTCTATCTCTTATTCGGCTCTTTTCTCTAAATCGTTTTTCATCTTCTGCAGGTAATAGGTTGAAGAAAATTCTGACTTCGGTTGACGACGCGGTTCTTGGGGAAATCAAGACTGCACTCAGATATTTCGGCCGTCCAAACGTACAACAGCAGGGGAGAGCCGCCCATATTCTCCTTCGGTACGAACCCACTTACACTACTTTCTCGGCTGCAGATAACATTCCGATTCCAGTCGGCAATCAACAGCTCTCGGCCCTTATCTTCCCCAGCTTCAAAAACCTTAGGCAGATCAGTCTCGTAGCTTCTGATTCGGGGGAAGACGCCGAGCCGACCGTTGAGGTGGTTGCCGATCCGGCGGGGGGGTCTACTGAGAGAGTAGTAGAAGGCGACGAGGCCGTACGCTCGGCATTCGAAGCCACCGAGCCATCCGCCTCAGGATGAACAGATTTCTCTTCCGGGGATATTTTTGCGAATTTGGGGGATCTACCCGGCGATTTCTTTGAGGGTATGGCGAAGGAAAGCCTAACGCAGATGGCACGTAAAAGAAATGCGGAGCGCATGGCCGCCCGAAAGAAGGTTGAATGTGCCGCATCAGATCCCAGCTTGATCAAGCCGTTCGTACCTGTTTCGGAGGGGACAATGGTTGTTGCGTCCGATACGGAAAAAGAGGGTGGAGAACAAGTCGATGGGGGACGGCCGATTCCGGAGCAAGGCCAAAAGCGCGGTGCCGAGGGGGAAGCGAGTTCAGAAGCTGGCCCTGGTAGCAAACGGCCTCGGCTTGAAGAACCGGACGTGGTCGCTCCGTTCGTTATTCAGCCAAAGATCAAGGATATGCCGATTTTATCCGACGCTTCAGCCATCGAGGATCCGGCCGTGGCTCTGAGCTTGGCGGCTTCGATTTCTCTGCCGGCTGACAACAAAGCCTTCGGTGCCGTGCCTGACATTATGGCCGTTGCCCTAATTGCTCAATCGGCACTCCTGGTAGGTCACCTTCATTTCGCGCTTTGTTTGTTAGAGGCGTCTAATCATATCGAATTGTTTTGCAGACGGTCGGAAGGATCACCGACTTGGGTCGTCGCCTACGTGATGCTCTCGGGAGAATTGACCATTTGCAAACAGAGGTGTAGGGTCAGAAAAGTAGGGCCGAGTTCGAAATTATGAGAGCTGAAATGGAGAGCGCGAGAGCCGAAGCGGAGAAAGAGAGGGTTCGCGTCGCCGAACAGCTTCGTGTTGATGCTGAGGGTAGAGCAAATGCGAGCGAGGAATCGCTCAAACTTTCCAAGGAAGCACTTGCTGAAGCGGAAGCTCAGTTAGAGGAGCTTAAGGCGGCCCGCGAGAAAGCTGAATCGGAGGCCTTTGAAGCAGGGAGGGGCGCCGCTCTGACAGAATATGTTGAAGAAGTGTCCAAGTTTGAGAATCGCGGGTTCAAACATGGGTGGCTCAAAGCCCTTGCCGCCGCTGAGGTTACATTGGACTTGCCGATTCCTTATGAGCAGGTGGATGTTGAGCCACTTGAATCCGATACCGAAGAATGATCTGGGGGCCGTTTACTGAGCAGCCGTCTTTTTGTTTTTGTTTTTCCTTCTTTTGGATAGTGCTTTGTTGGTTCAGGGTAGTTTTCATGTATAAATTGGTAACATCTGCGCGCAATTTATTGATGAAAATTTCCTTGTAATTTTTGCTCTACCACCACACACTTTGTATAAAAGAGTTCTGTGGTTTAATTTTAATGAAAGAGTTCTGTGTTTGTCAATGCATTGGTAATAAATAGGATTGCATATACTGTGGGGAAATCCTGATTTGTGAATCTGCCCTTGCCCTAGGGGGTTCAAAAAAGAGTTCTAGCTCTGAGTCAACTTGTGAGCCGGCTGGGGTAATTTGGTCCGAGTGATTTTATTTAGAACTCTTCTAAACAAGCCGTATATGGAATATCGTTTATCCAAACTTTAGTTTTCTGCAGATTCAATACATATCCCATCAAAATCACCATTTGCAATTTCACTGCCTACTGATCTTCGGCCCTTAGATTGACGAATCTGCCCTTGCCCCAGGGGGTTCATGATAAGAACTCTGGCTCTGAGTCAATTCATGAGCCGGCTGGGGTAGCTTGGCCGAGCAGATTGATGAATCTGCCCTTGCCCCAGGGGGTTCATGATAAGAACTCTGGTTCTGAGGAATGCAGATTCAATACATATCCCATCAAAATCACCATTTGCAATTTCACTGCCTACTGAGCTTCGGCCCTTAGATTGACGAATCTGCCCTTGCCCCAGGGGGTTCATGATAAGAACTCTGGCTCTGAGTCAATTTGTGAGCCGGCTGGGGTAGCTTGGCTGAGCAGATTGATGAATCTGCCGTCAACTTAGTCGGCGTAAGTCGATTGGGTGTCGCAATTAATGAACTTGCCTCGGTCGTGCTGCCTCTACGAGTGTTAAATGATCAAAGGTATAGCTTTTAAGAGTCTGGTAGCTATCTGATTCAGACTCCTGAGAGAAAATCTATTGTACGAATGTCGAACAACTCTTCTTTAACAGCAAAGGGGAAGCCAAGACATTGGCTGAGCTTGGCGGTGATATGAAGCAAAGTGAACACCGTGGTGCGCCCTTGCGTGCTGGGAGTAAGAGTTCTATGGGTCGACAGAGGCGTCAATCTCCTCGACGTCGTAGTAGGTCGCCCAGACGGGATAGGTAGTCCCAGGGGAGATCGCCACACGCCCAAGTCGAAAGGAGATCAGACGCGAATCCGTGCCCATTAAGTTTTGCAGTATTTGTGAGGAATAAACCCATGACGGAAGCGGACTCGATCGTTCGATATCCAGACGTGGCAGTCGAGTTTGCTCGACAAATATTTCCTCCGGAAGTGCAGCAGTCAATGGTCGGTCGTCAGGACTACGAAGTATTTCGCGAGGGCATTCATGGGGCGGTGAAAGGGCTCTATACGGCTTATGAAGTCGGCATGCGATTGCGCGCCGCCCGTCGAGAAATGGAGAAAAAGGAAGAGCGTATCCGCAGTTTGGAGGCTCGCGTGGAGGCAGCTGAACGTGAGTTAAGAGAGATCAGAGCGGCTCAAGTGCAACCAGCTGGGCAGGTGAATCCGAATCCAATCGTGGAAGAGAGGGTTACCAGTCGGCTTATAAGTGCTGCCATTGCCGATCGCGAAACGGCGAGCATGTTCGCATTGGAGTCCACCAAGGGGAGGTCTTATGAAAAAGGTTTTCACGAAGGGCGCTTGGTTGGAATCCAAAAGACCAAGGAGACGCTTGCCGAAGAGGTGTGCCGATGTGAAAATCGTGGGTTCAGGCATGGTGGATCAAGGCATCTCAAGTCGCCGAATCTCTTCGCTTGTCAGGCATCGATTCGGCGTCACCTCTCTACCACAGTGAGGATTTTCCGTTTTCTGCTTTCGAGGTTGAAAAGAGTGAGGATGAGGGCGACGCCGTCTGACTTTAATTATTGTAAGGTTCGAACGCTGGTCGCGTTTGCTATTATGTAATTTCTTGGTTGTTTGAATAAAAGACGCTTTATTGTAAATATCAAATTGTCTCCCGCATTCGGCGTGTGCGTATTTAATTTGATTGCGTAAATGTTTGGATAGACGTAAATACATCAATCGGACTCGGCATGTTAAATCGATGCGCCGATTCGTTGTGCGTGATCGGCCTACATGTAATGGCCGTTTACTTTTGAATAAAGCCATTGCGGCGTGTGTTGTTGAAATTTGAAGAAGTCGTGAGCCAGAGATCGGAGAGCTAGGTATTTTTTTGCCCTTGCGCAGCGTGTGCGCGTGCATTTTGGCCAACCGTTGGGTTAACTAGGTCATGGGAGTTTTGACCGACGCCTGTCTCGTGGGTTTAGTATTGATAAAATCACCTCGGGATTTGGGCCTCGAGATCGCGGCCATTACTGAGAATAAAAGCGGCAGGCGCCTCATGCAATCAAACAACATCTATTGCGTGGGATGGTCAAGTGTTCCCACCATCAGATGGTGATGATAGTCGCAGGAGCTCAAAATCCCGCCGAACTTGGCGCTCATACGGTTTGCGGCGGGGATTCTCCGATGTAGGAGGGGACCGCTGAAAGGAGAAACTGGAAACACGTCAGCCTCCAAGTCGTTGAAGCAGATCGCCCCGAAGGAGACACAACGACCGCTGCCCCTAACCTCCCTTGTCTTGGATCTTGGCCTTGACATTGTCGATGGTGTCAGAGGCCCGACGACATGCCGATTCGGGCGCGGTTAGATCGATGCGTGATTTGTCTTAGAAGTTAGAGATAGATATTTGAATGTTCGAACGCGGATTGCGTCTATGTAACAACTTTTAAATCAAATAAAAAGTGTTATTTCATATAATTGAGTCTCACTCTGAAATTTTGTTTAGCTATGCCAGATGAACGTTCCTGATTCCAACTTTTAATGGTCAAGCAAGTCATTTCGTATGGTTTAATAGTTTGCTATCGGAAAGTTTGCTACCGAACGTTTGTGTAGCTTAGATATTTTTTGCTTAAATATTTTTTCCTATATTCAGGAATCGGCCCTTGCCTTAGGCGGGATGTGAATTAAACCGGAATGGGTCGTTCTCGTGGGTCGAATAAGCCACGCCTTGTCCGGCGAACCACACTAGTGATCCGGCTTAATTAGTTGATTAAAGCGGGCTCCGAATTCGGAGACTTATCTTGGCCAATCGAGACATCCACGAAGGGCGCTCCGAATCGGGAGACTTATTCGGCCCTAAGGTGTCATGCACCAAAGGGGGCTCCGAATCCGGAGACTTATTCAGCCCTAAGGTGTCATGCACCAAAGGGGGCTCCGAATCCGGAGACTTATTCGGCCCCAAGGTGTCATGCACCAAAGGGGGCTCCGAATCCGGAGACTTGAAGACTTATCTTGGCCAACTGTGACATCCACGAAGGGCGCTCCGAATCCGGAGACTTATTCGGCCCTAAGGCGTCATGCACCAAAGGGCCTCAGAATCCGGAGACTTATTCAGCCCTAAGGTGTCATGCACCAAAGGGGGCTCCGAATCCGGAGACTTATCTTGGCCAATCGTGACATCCACGAAGGGCTCTCCGAATCCGGAGACGTATTCAGCCCTAAGGTGTCATGCACCAAAGGGGGCTCCGAATCCGGAGACTTATTCAGCCCCAAGGTGTCATGCACCAAAGAGGGCTCTGAATCCGGAGACTTATTCGGCCCTAAGGTGTCATGCACCAAAAGGGGCTCCGAATTCGGAGACTTATCTTGGCCAATCGTGACATCCACGAAGGGCGCTCCGAATCCGGAGACTTATTCAGCCCTAAGGTGTCATGCACCAAAGGGGGCTCCGAATCCGGAGACTTATTCGGCCCCAAGGTGTCATGCACCAAAGAGGGCTCCGAATTCGGAGACTTATTCGGCCCTAAGGTGTCATGCCACCAAAGGGGGCTCCGAATCCGGAGACTTATCTTGGCCAATCGTGACATCACGACGAAGGGCGCTCCGAATCCGGAGACTTATTCGGCCCTAAGGTGTCATGCACCAAAGGGGCTCCGAATCCGGAGACTTATTCAGCCCTAAGGTGTCATGCACCAAAGGGGGCTCCAAATCCGGAGACTTATTCAGCCCTAAGGTGTCATGCACCAAAGGGGGCTCCGAATCCGGAGGAGACTTATCTTGGCCAATCGTGACATCCACGAAGGGCGCTCCGAATCCGGAGACTTATTTGGCCCTAAGGTGTCATGCCACCAAAGGGGCTCCGAATCCGGAGACTTATTCGGCCCCAAGGTGTCATGCACCAAAGAGGGCTCCGAATCTGGAGACTTATTCGGCCCTAAGGTGTCATGCACCAAAGGGGGCTCCGAATCCGGAGACTTATCTTGGCCAATCGTGACATCCACGAAGGGCGCTCCGAATCCGGAGACTTATTCGGCCCCAAGGTGTCATGCACCAAAAGGGTTCCGAATCCGGAGACTTATCTTGGCCAATCGTGACATCCACGAAGGGCGCTCCGAATCCGGAGACCGGAGACTTATTCAGCCCTAAGGTGTCATGCACCAAAGGGGGCTCCGAATCCGGAGACTTATTCGGCCCCAAGGTGTCATGCACCAAAGAGGGCTCCGAATCCGGAGACTTATTCGGCCCTAAGGTGTCATGCACCAAAGGGGGCTCCGAATCCGGAGACTTATCTTGGCCAATCGTGACATCCACGAAGGGCGCTCCGAATCCGGAGACTTATTCGGCCCTAAGGTGTCATGCACCAAAGGGGGCTCCGAATCCGGAGACTTATCTTGGCCAATCATGACATCCACGAAGGGCGCTCCGAATCCGGAGACTTATCTTGGCCAATCGTGACATCCACGAAGGGCGCTCCGAATCCGGAGGCTTAGTCGGCCCTAAGGTGTCATGCACCAAAGGGGGCTCCGAATCCGGAGACTTATCTTGGCAATCGTGACATCCACGAAGGGCGCTCCGAATCCGGAGACTTATTCGGCCCTAAGGTGTCATGCACAAAGAAGGGGCTCCGAATCCGGAGACTTATCTTGGCCAATCATGACATCCACAAAGGCGCTCCGAATCCGGAAGACTTATCTTGGCCAATCGTGAAATCCACGAAGGGCGCTCCGAATCCGGAGACTTAGTCGGCCCTGAGGTGCTTGAAGGAGAGTGACAAAGAAAGTCGATTTTTCATTAGAACGTGGTACCAGTACAAGCATCGGATCCCACAAGTCGGGTCCGTAAATGGATCTTCCTAAGGTCTACGTTGGCGCGGATTGCGGTGAGCCACGGATCTCCTCAATGCCACGGTCTGTTGGGAAGCGCATAAGCTGATGGTAGGTGCTTGGGACAGCCTTCATGATATGCAACCAGGGACGTCCCATGATGGCGTTATACGGTGACGGAAGCTTAACAACCAAGAATTCCACATCAACCGTTTTTTAGCCCGCTCGAACAGGGAGCACGACCTTCCCCAACGGGTACTCTGGATTCGTGTTGAAGCCGAACAGTGGGTGAGACGACGGCGATAGGTCCGACTCGTTGAGGCCGAGTTCAACAAAAGTTCTGTAGTACAAGATTTCCGAAGTGCTGCCTGGATCTATGAGAATGCATTCAACGCTGAACTGTCGTACGCGTAATTTGACGACCAAAGGATCGACGTGGCTGGCCACCGTTCCGACGAGGTCGGAGTCATCGAACTTAATTGTCGGAGTTTCTCTGGGCCTGCCGGTTGACATGTTATTTTTTTGGGGAATTGGGTGTGATTGGATTGTATGCACGGTCGGGGATGCCGGTAGACTGTAGATTATGTGGATCACACCAAGCGGAGGCGAATCCTGTCTCAAGGCTAATGCTTTGGTTGGCTTCCCCTTGCTCACGTATTGCTGCAATCGACCATCTTGCACTAGTTCCTCCAGATGATCCCTTAGCGCATAACAACTCTCGGTTTCGTGGCCGTGATCTTTGTGGTATTCGCATCGTCTGTTCCTTCTCCGTGTGTCGGGAGGCCCCACCATCTTCGACGGCCACTTGAAAAATGGAAGGTGCTGGACTTTGGTCATTATTGCCGCGATCGGCTCTGTCAACTCCGTGTAATTTTTGTCGGTTCGCCTTGAGCGTCTGCTGTCGACTTGTAGTTGTTCGTTCGTTCGGTGGGAGCACTGATCGCTCGATCGGCGGGAGTCCCGCCTTTTGTCTCGCTTGGTTCGTTGCCGGGGCTCAGGGCTCGGTGGCGGCACGGAGCTTATTGGTCTAGCGATTTCGGGGAGGGCCGTTTTGCTAGAGATTTGTCCGGCTTTTATTCTTAGGGCATCATCTTCGACTTTACAATATTCTTCAACTTTCTTCATCAGTGCCCAGACTGTTTTGGGGGGCCTTCTGGTCAGGGAACTGCGCAGAGCACTGTCAGGATGTAAACCCATTTTGAAGGCGGTGATGGCCATGGAGTCGTTGCAAGCGTCGTCAACAAGATTGAAGCACTCCCAATATCGCGCCGAATACGCTCTGAGTGTCTCTCCCGACCGGATCTGCATAGCCCAGAGGGAGTCGGCCTGTTTCGGTTGTACCTCGTTGGTGATAAACCTGGCCCTGAAGGATTTCTGCAGTTGTCGGAAGCTTTTAACGAAGCTGGCTCCAACTTGTAATACCACCTGACGGCTAGTGGACCTAGGCTGCTAGGGAATATTCGACACATGAGGGCTTCATTGTCTGCGTGTAGCGTCATGGCCTGTTTGTAATGACGGATATGATCAGTGGGGTCTGATTTTCCGTCGTAAAGAGTGAACGACGGAGCTTTGAATTTCTTGGGCAGGGATGCCCTTGCGATCCGTCGAACGAAAGGATCGTGCTGGTCTTCCTCGTTTGAGCTGATTCTCCTGCACTTGTTCCTTGTTCGCAGATCTTTTTCGGAGGAGCTGGAGGTTTCGGATCGTCCCCTTGTGTCGAGCTCCGTGGATGATGAGTTGGAGTTGCTATTGGTATCTTTTGGTCGGGCCCGAGGTCTTTGCCCGTCTGCCCTCGGAGGTCGCTCTGGTTCCTCTCGCATGGCCTCTCTAGATTTTGCTACCTCCAGGGCCAAATCCTGACGGAGTCGTTCGTTCTCAGCGATCATGTTCTCGAGCCTTTGTTCGTTCTGCTTTGCTTGTTCTATAATAGCCTGCATTGTTTCTTGCGCTGAAGTTGTTGGCGAATCGAAGTTCAAGGCGCGTCGTGCCGCGATGGTTTCTTTTCCGAGCATATTGGCTGGGGTGAGGTCGTCTACCTGTGTGGTCTCGTCGGTGGCTATCGGAGGATCTTCGGTCACGCCTTCCATGGATGTATTCGAGTATTCCCACAGACGGCGCCAATTGTGGGGAAGTGGTTTGGAAATACTCTTCGAGTCCTGGAAGACGCCAATGATCCTCAGCTAGTCACCTGCAAAGATACAAATACTCCGGTCGGGGGTGCCGGAATTAGCACTCCGACGAACAAGTCAGTTCTTCTATTCAAGAAAGCTTGTTCACTAAGTTTTTAAAGGTGATTCTTACATACCTTTTCTAGTTCATTGCCACTATATTTATACTCGTTTCTCTTGATCCTCGGGGCCAGAGCCTACTTTTTCATCATTATTTTTTTCCAATATCGTCTTCTTAGGGATCCTTCCCCATTCGCCTATTTAGCTATTCGCCCCTTGTCTTTGCGGGATATCTGCCGGCTAGCGTCTAGCT
>JAPPVO010000029.1:59240794-59340007 GCA_030407325.1 Camellia japonica
AAAAGTTTTAATGAAGGTGACTTCGTTCAAATAAACTTTTTACAACTAAGACCATTTTTGGACAAAGCGGAAAATTTTCAGTACCACAACCTTCAATTCATTGATTTCAATACAGAGTTCTCTTGCTCTTGCATACAATTGAAGTTGCTTTTTATACACTTCATAAAGAAAACTTGAAAGTACTAAAGCAATAAATCCGGGGCATAGTCAGTCAGTGTCCCTGCGCCCCCTCCCAGAGCTAGTTGAAGCCTCTGATACCGAGCTAGGCCCAATCTGTGCCTCCTCATTGAGCCAATCCAAGCACTCATCAGACAAAGTGTAATTGAAATGGGAGCGGGGACAAGGAGTTCTCTAGTCCTCCACGCAGCGCCTGTCGGATGAGCTGCGCACCTCGGACCGAAATGTAGCCGGATACTCCATCCCCTCCGGCGGACAAGTCTGATCATGGCCAAACTGGCGCCGGATACGGAATGGAAAATAGAACACAGTGATTCAAGCCAATCAATCGAATTCCCGGTCTGCCAGAGACATACTGTAACCCATCGCCGGGAGATTGAGCCAAAGACATCGCCAAGCATGTGGTCTGCGGACAAGCTGCACATCCATTCGAAACACCAACCCTCATCAAGGGCATCAACTAGGCGTTGCCGAAAGAAGTAGCCGCGAGCTGAATATGCCGGACAAGAGTCCACAACCTGCAGTTTATCCATCAACCATACCTGGGGAGGGATAGAAAAATGAGAGAATAAAGAATAGAGAGTTGTTGATGAGAGAAAAAGTGAGAAAGGGTTTTGTGAGAAAAACCGAGCTGAGAGCCGAGTGACGTGAGCATATATATGCGAGATTGGGTGGGAAGCATTACCTTGTAGTAGTAGCGGACTCCCCGCAAACCTGGTTGTCTCTCGGACGATAAAAGGCGTCCAAACCCCATTCAGTGTCTCAGCCAGAGTCATGGCAATGCGCTCTTGCCCTCCTTCAAAGCCTTGGAGCAACCTCAATCAATCGAACACTAGATCCTCCAGAGCCTGAAGCGAACAGGAAATGAGATAATACGCACAAGCAACGGCATGTCGTCGAAAGCCTTGCCAATGATGGTCACTGCGGTCACCGGCATCAGAAAACCGATAAACCAGGCTAGGAATATCCAGCATTCCGTCACGATCAGGATCGAGCATCATACATGGTAAGGCCACACATCCGTCCTAAGGCATGGCCGAAATTGAGTTGAGGCAAAATTTCCTCGTCACGCTCGCACTCCATTAGAGCTTGGAAATCTTCGAAGGTAGGACACCACCTCTTGCCCGCTAAAGCTGAAGACGTGTGTCACCGGATTCCAAAACCTTGCCGCGGCACGAAGAAATGGAAAATGCAGCAGGGTACGGCGCAAAGTGAATAGTGCGTTTATGCCAAGGCCCGGAAATTCAGCTTTTCCGAGCCATCCAAGTTGTTAATCCAAGTTGCGAGATTTTGGGCAAGAATTCTTCCATTTGGAGTAAATCAAGAGTGAAAATGAAGAAAACTACGAAGCTGGGGTCTTTTGTAGGAGATAAGGTTGAATGGAGGACAGGTGTCAGCATTCTGCTGGTTCCTTCCATCTCTTGCGACCGACCAAATAGATTGCCGACCGGCCATCATTTTTGGCCGGTGGATCAATTTCCGGCCGATGATCATCCTCACGGCCGATGGACTTTTTGCAGGGCCGGTGGTTCTCTCCCTTGTCCCCTGAGCTTTCCATGCTAAGAGTTTGGGAATCCCACCATTTCAATACCCTCCAGTGATTCAATTCTCACGAGGGCGCGCCCATTTGTTTATCGAGTTGTTGTATATTTGCTTATCGAGTTGTATTTCACTCTCTTTAAGTCTTTGTATGTTTACCGAGTTGTACTCGCGCCTGCTTGGTCATTGTTTTGCTTATCGAGTTGTAATTGGTTCACTACCTGATTATTAGATGGATGCTTCGTTTTCAAAACACAGTGTCAATTTGATTCACTTGTTATGTGATGCCTTGCGATGCGATGCATAGAGCGTGCAAATGTCGATACCTCTTGAACAAATAGCTGTTTCATTTCCATCATGTATTTTTGTAAAAATATGCAATTTCAAAAAATAGAACTGCCTGAGGCAATGCAATGTGCTTAATTCCTAATAAAAAGGAAAGTAAAGCAGGAGAAATAACAGGGTAGCAGGGTACGGAATGGATACCAGTAACCTCCCCTCGTGGTCATGTACCTTTCGCGCCCCTGTTCGGGTCAATCGTGTGGTTTGGCACCTTCATCACTCAAAGCAATACAAGAAAATGCACTGACAGAATGCAGTGACCTTCGAGTTGACCTCAGGCCGTGACTTTGTGAGCATGCTCGGACATGCGAAGGACGCTCCTTCCCGTATCCTTTTATATCTTGTGATTCCGAATCATATCAATCATACTGTGTTGCAGTACGTTACATTTCCCATCATGTTTTACCATGTTCAATTTCAAGTTCCTTTTATATACACATTGCGTGCATGCGTGCATTGCTTTACTTATATGTGTTCAAGTTCCTTTTATACACATTGCGTGCATTGCTTTACTGATATGTGTTCAAGTTCCTTTTTATACACATTGCGTGCAGCGTGCATTGCTTTACTTATATGTGTTCAAGTTCCTTTATATACACATTGCGTGCATGCGTGCATTGCTTTACTTATATGTGTTCAAGTTCTTTATATACACATTGCGTGCATGCGTGCATTGCTTTACTTATATGTGTTCAAAGTTCCTTTATATACACATTGCGTGCATGCGTGCATTGCTTTACTTATATGTGTTCAAGTTCCTTTATATACACATTGCGTGCATTGCTTTACTGATATGTGTTCAAGTTCCTTTTTATACACATTGCGTGCATGCGTGCATTGCTTTACTGATATGTGTTCAAGTTCCTTTATATACACATTGCGTGCATGCGTGCATTGCTTTACTGATATGTGTGCAAGTTCCTTTTTATACACATTGCGTGCATGCGTGCATTGCTTTACTGATATGTGTTCAAGTTCCTTTATATACACATTGCGTGCATGCGTGCATTGCTTTACTTATATGTGTTCAAGTTCCTTATATACACATTGCGTGCATGCGTGCATTGCTTTACTGATATGTGTTCAAGTTCCTTTATATACACATTGCGTGCATGCGTGCATTGCTTTACTGATATGTGTTCAAGTTCCTTTTATACACATTGCGTGCATGCGTGCATTGCTTTACTTATATGTGTTCAAGTTCCTTTATATACACATTGCGTGCATGCGTGCATTGCTTTACTGATATGTGTTCAAGTTCCTTTATATACCATTGCGTGCATGCGTGCATTGCTTTACTTATATGTGTTCACTTCTTATATACACATTGCGTGCATGCGTGCATTGCTTTACTTATATGTGTTCAAGTTCTTTATATACACATTGCGTGCATGCGTGCATTGCTTTACTGATATGTGTTCAGTTCCTTTTTATACACATTGCGTGCATGCGTGCATTGCTTTACTGATATGTGTTCAAGTTCCTTTTATATACACATTGCGTGCATGCGTGCATTGCTTTACTTATTGTTTCAAGTTCCTTTTATACACATTGCGTGCATGCGTGCATTGCTTTACTTATATGTGTTCAAGTTCCTTTATATACACATTGCGTGCATGCGTGCATTGCTTTACTGATATGTGTTCAAGTTCCTTTATATACACATTGCGTGCATGCGTGCATTGCTTTACTGATGTGTTTAAGTTCCTTTTATATACACATTGCTGCATGCGTGCATTGCTTTACTTACATGTGTTCAAGTTCCTTTTTATATACAATTGCGTGCATGCGTGCATTGCTTTACTTACATGTGTTCAAGTTCCCTTTATATCCACATTGCGTGCATACGTGCATTGCTTTACTTACATGTGTTCAAGTTCTCTTTCCATACACATTGCTTGCATGCGTGCATTGCTTTACTCACATGTGTTCAATCCCGCTATTTTTCTATACACACTGCGTGCGTTGTCGCGCACTCTCGATTGCATTGTATGCATGTTGCTAACTACATTGTACCTGTTAAGTTTATTTCTTTTCAGGCACGATATTGTATGTACGGCTCATTTGAGGCCGGTGCAACCGGACGAACCGGACAGGTATTGTATCCTCCGAGTGAGACGTATTGAGAATTGCATAATTCTCTTCATCCTTTCTGCATTGTAGTGTAGCTTGGTGTATGCTAGCTTAAAACTGTTGCATGTGTGCTTCGTTACAGCTTTCTTTGCATGATCATAAGTTATGCTCGGCTTCTTGCATTTTAGTTGCATTTTGCCCCTGCCTTCGGGCGCATACCTTGTTTGCCTTGCATGTTTGTCCAAGTCTTCGGCCTTGTCAAAAATGGGTCGTCTCTGGGCTTTGACATTCACTCCCGTCATTGTTATGACTTTCGAGTTCTGTCAAAGAGGGGCAACTGTAGACACCCCATTTTTGACCGTCCTCAAGACTTGGACGTCACCGTTTGAACACTCGGTGATTATCCATGTTTGTGTTCGTTTGGAGTTCCGGAGGTTTCGGCTACGCGCCTGCCTCAGGATCTCCGAACTCGATCGTTTTTGTTTGGTTTTGGCACCAAACACTTGTGTTTTGCCTTGGAAGGGAGGGAATGGCTTGTTGGCCATCCCCACACACCACCGGCCCTTCCCCACCATCACCGGCCGCATATGTGTACCGCCGGCACTGTTTTGTTAAAATATTTGGCCGGTCGGCACTTATGTTGCCGACCGGCACTTTTTTGTGCCGATGATCCCTTTGGCTGGCCGGCGTGCACCCTTTGCACCCCTGAGGCATGGTGCATGCCAGCTGTGCCAGCTGTGGAATGCACCATCACATTCCCCCGTGCATAAGTGTGGCCACTTTGCACTTTGACACCTTTGAACCCTCTAACCTTCTAGAAGTTTGATCCTTTTGGCCAAGCTTCTTGGAGAAGCTTGGCCAGCTGTCTTAGCTTCTCCAAGAAGCCAAGACCCCTTTGCACCTCTTGCCCCTTTTCCTTTGCTTAGCCCTTAAGTCATTTGGCTTTGTCTTGGCCTATATAAACACCACCTCTCTCCTCTTTGAGAGGGTTGGCCATTCTTGATCAAAACCAGAGCTTGTGTATCTTATATCTGTGATATCTCTCTCTCTATATTTCCTCTCTCCTCATCCTTGTGTGTGTGTTTTAAGCCTAAAAGTGTGTTTTTACCTACTTTTGCACTAATACACACACCATTACACCTTAGTTCGAGATTGAGGACTTGGAGGGTTGTTGTTGAGATTTTGGACTGTTTTGATCATATAGAAGAGGGCTGCACCACCTGTTCTTCAAGTGTTCTTCAAGGGTGAGCACTTTACTTTAGATTCCCCATTTTTGCAACAAGTTTTTACCTATCTTGCTTTGTGTTTTGAGCTTTGTTATAACTGAAAAAAGTCTTAGATTTTCTTGCTTTTGAACTTTCATTAAGGTCACTTTGTGGTTTGAGTGCAAACTCACCCTCTTAGGCCTTATTTTGGCCTTTTGGTGCCTTTTCTTGAGGCTTGGTTTACTTGGGTGTTTTGGTCTTCTCACCACTGAAAACCAGTGAGTTTTTAGTGGTGAGGAAGGTGGTTTGATAGTCTTGTATAGGGGAGGGACACCCCTCTCCCCTTTGTCCCTCTTTTGCCTTTGTTTTTGGGCCTAAAGATTAGCATGTGTGAGTACTTGCATTTGGCTTCATTTCAGAGTTTATTTGGGTTTTGGAACATGTTTACCTCTGTCTAATGGTGGTTTGTTGGCCTCTTTCACGCATATTATACTTGCTTAGCATTCCTCTATTTGGCATAGAAATGCATCTTGTGATTAGGCCATGATTCTTGCATATTTAGCTTAACTCCATGAAGATATTAGCCTCATTTTGTCATGTGTAAGGGCTGTGAGCCACTGATTTTGCCATGTTTGGCATGCTTGATGTGGTTGTTTGTGCATTTTAGGCTTGCAAGCCTTGAGTGTTTTGGCCTCTAGCATGCTCACCTTAGTCCATCCTCATGATTTGGCATCATTTAGGATCATATTTTAGTCCATAAATCATGTTTGTATGTTTGCATATGTGACCTATTTCATGCTTTGAGGATGTGTCCTTTTATGCCTAGGAATAGGCCTTATGCATACTTGTATGTTCTAGGCATTTGGGTTGCCATATCAAGGGGTTTTTGGGGGTATTTTTGCATGCTAGAAATCTGTTTTGGTTGCTTGATTCATGCCATGAATGGTCTTATTGGTGGTAGTGGAAAGCCCCTTGTTTATGCCTTGGTTTTGGGCCATTTGCTTGCATGTTTGCATGAGTATTGGTCCATCATTTTGGGCACTTTTTGCCACTGTTTTGGGAAGTGTTTGAGGGCTGCCCCATTATGGTTAAGTCTACTATTGCTTGCTTGATCATGTTTGTTGCATGCTTGATTAGCAAAGCCTTGTTATATGCTAGTTCTTTTACAAGAATTGTCCATGTTTGCATTATACTTTGCATCTTGCATGCCTAGTATTGCACACTTGCTATAACATGTTGCATTGCATTTGGTATGTCTTGCACTTCATGTCATATTGCATCATTTGAGCCATGTTGTATACATGCATTCCATGTCTTGGTTTGGGGTGTCAAACCAAGTGTAAGGGTTAAGAGAAGTTCACACTACAAGTGGTGCAACTTGTCTCAACTCTTGGCACTAAGGCCCTTGATCTATACATGATAGGGTCTTGGTCTCATTTGTGTGTTGCATGCATATTGACATTAAAATGCAATCTTGGTTCCTTAGGCTATCATGCACCAAGATGCATAATTGATGGCCCAAGAACCAAGGGTCATGCTTCCTTGAGTCCCATGCATGATAGGAAGCATTGGCCATGCTTACATATGCTCAAAATCCCATACCATGCACTGCCTGTCTGCTGTTGCTGTCAAAACTGTCTTCTGCAGGAATTTTCTGCCGACCGGCAGTATAGAGTGCCGACCGGCACTATGTGGGTGGCCGATAACCTCCTAAGCAGCCGATGGAAATTTTAGCTGGCCGGTGGGCACTTCCTCCAGCCGGTGGTGTATAGAAGCATGCAAGGAAGGTGTTCTGGGACTTTGGCAATTTTTGGAGAGACAGGGCAGTAAGAACAGAGGCAGCAGTGGTATGGTGCGGGTTTTCCGGGCGAGTCGGATTCGAGCATGCATCATCCGCGCATCCCGAGGCGGGGCTGAGCCCTTTTCTATTATGCATTCAATTATTAATTAAATTAGAATTTTTTGTAATAATTATTTCTGTATTTGGACTGTATTATTTTGGACTGTATATTTCATTTGGTCCCTCCGAGCGGGGGCGAATCTGTAATAAGTGTGTGTACGTGTGTGTGCATGTCTTCCAATCCCCGCTTTCTTCTTCCCTTTTATTTACCTGCTTACATGGTTAGCATTAGGGCACGTTTATTTTAGCATACCTTATGCAATGCATGCGTGCATCCATACATTTGTTGACATGCACTGGGCTCGGTACATCACGCTAACTGCATTGTATTTCAATTTCCAAATTGAATACTTGATATTGTAGCATTTCACATGATGTTTAGGATAGCCGACCTGTCTAGATCATATTTGCTTGTGTTGCATTAGCCACTTAACATGAATTAGGGCATGCATGTTTGCTAACTAGTTTATTGTTTTGGCACGGAGTACGATGTAAGTATTTATGCTTTAGCATCTCGCATGCGTGTGAATGTTAACATGACAGTATGCTTACCATGTAGCTAAGTGCTTATATGAGATAAACTGTTTAAATGCCTGTGGGTGAAGGTTGGATTGTTTGAGTTGGAAAGACTCGTTGGAATCCGTGTTTCAGCCTACTTGCGAGTAGCAAATTCCAAAGCGCTTTTCAAAAAACAAACGGATATGCAATGCTTGTTTCCAAATTAGGCAATCTAGTCTATACTTGTTTGCTGTGCGCATAACATAGTAATTCTAGGCTAATAATCGGAACAAGAACACATAAACGTTCTCAAAATCGGATATCACGGTTAGTAGAGGCCGGTTTTCGGACCGGGTGAAATGGTTTGCTCATAGCTGACCTTCCCCGATCGTACCCAAGCTCCCGAGCCAAGACACTTGGTGATGACGGACACGTGGCCTTCGCACCGAGTCAGGGTTTCCTAAATTTCCCATTTTAAAAATATTTAGGTGGCGACTCTGTATCTGGCAAAGCAGTCCATGTTTGGCACTTCTTTTCAAAATCTGTTTCTTTTCTCAAAACGATTTGCCAGAGTTGGACTCTTTGGTTCAGATTTAGAACCGACACAAATCGAGTCCGAACTGTAACCCCGTTGAGGTCCCCTCGCGGGCATGTTACAGCCGCCTTCAACCTTTCTCGAATAATATGCACTTTATCTGTAGTAATTTGAACAATCTCTGCCCCTAACAATTTTCTCTCTCCAATCTCATCCCAACACACTAGAGTTCTACATCTTCGCCCAAATAAAGCTTCATAGGGAGCCATTCCAATACTTGATTGATAACTATTATTATATGCAAATTCTATTAAGGTCAAGTGTTCATCCCAACTACCTCGAAAATCTAGGACACAAGCTCTCAACATGTCTTCTAAAGTTTGAATTGTCCTCTCGGATTGCCCGTCAGTTTGGGGGTGAAAAGTTGTACTGAATCTCAATTTAGTACCCAAAGCATTTTGAAGACTAGGCCAAAAGTGGGATGTGAAGCGTGAGTCTCTGTCTGAAACAATAGTTACCGGCACACCATGCAATCTCACAATTTCATCCACATAAATTTTTGCTAATCGATCAAGTGAAAAGTTTTTCTTAGTAGCCAAAAAGTGTGCAGATTTGGTCAACCTATCTACAACAACCCAAATAGAGTCATGCCCCTTCTGTGTGTGAGGCAGGCCCGAAACAAAATCCATGGCGATATGCTCCTATTTCCATTCAGGTATAGAAAGAGGTTGAAGTAAACCGGCTGGGCATTGATGCTCTGTTTTAATCTGCTGACATGCCAAACACCTTGACACAAATTCTGCTATCTCTCTCTTCATATTTGGCCACCAATAACTTTCTCTTAAATTTCAATACATCTTTGTACTCCCCGGATGCATTACATAAGGTGAATTATGGGCCTCATCTAATATCTCCCTTTTTATCTTGGGCTCATTCGGAACACATAACCGATTTTTAAACATCAACACACCATTTTCTTTAATAATAAAGTCGGACAAAGTACCATCTTTCACTCGAGCTCGGGTCTTCTCCAAAACTGAGTCTTTTCCTTGCGCTTCTCGAATGCGATCCACCAACAAAGGTCTCACTTTAATTGTAGCTAACAAGGATCTTGACTTCCCAATTGCTAGATCAACTCCAATAGATTTTATTTCATGTAAGAGACTAAATTGAATGCCCTGAATGTGAGTTAATCTCCTTGTAGATTTTCGGCTAAGAGCATCGGCCACCAAATTAGCTTTTCCTGGGTGATAATTAATGGTGCAGTCATAGTCCTTAATCAGTTCAACCCATCTCCTTTGTCTCAAATTTAAATCCCTCTGTGTGAATAAATATTTCAAACTCTTATGATCAATATATATCTCACATTTTTCCCCATATAAATAATGTCTCCACAACTTTAAAGCAAAAACAATCGTTGCGAGCTCTAAATCATGGGTGGGATAATTGCGTTCATGGTTCTTCAATTGTCTAGATGCATAGGCCACTACCTTTCCATGTTGCATCAACACACAACCGAGCCCTTGATGAGAGCCATCACTATAAACCATAAATCCTTCACCACTTAACGGAATAGTAAGCACTGGGGCAGAAGTTAATCGCTTCTTTAATTCTTGAAAACTCTTTTCACAATTATCCGTCCACTCAAATTTGGTATTCTTACGGGTCAAATGTGTTAATGGTGTCGTAATCAATGAAAACCCCTCTTCAAATCTACGATAGTAGCCTGCCAACCCTAAAAAGCTCCTCACCTCGGTCACGTTAGTAGGACGATCCCAATTCACCACAGCCTCTATTTTCTTCGGATCCATAAAAATACCTTCACCCGAAATCATGTGCCCCAAAAATACGACACGATCTAACCAAAACTCACATTTGCTTAATCACAAATTGGTTAGACCAAAAGGCATAACAAGAAATTCATTATGGCCATAGCGAGTTCGAAAAGCAGTTTTCGGTATGTCTTCTTCCTTAATCTTAAGTTGGTGATACCTTGATCTGAGATCGATTTTGAAGAACACACATGCTCCCTGAAGTTGATCAGACAAATAATCTATACGAGGCAAAGGATACTTATTACGCACCGTGACCTTATTTAACTGCCGATAGTCAATGCACAATCTCATGGTGCCATCTTTTTCTTCACAAATAACACAGGTGATCCCCAAGGTGAGGCACTTGGCCTAATGAAGCCTTTATCCAATAACTCCTGCAATTGCAGCTTAAGCTCCTTAAGTTCTGCTGGGGCCATACCAGGAATTAAGTCAATAGCAAACTCAATTTCTCAATCTGGGGGTAATCTAGGTAGTTCATCGGGAAAAACAACTATGAAGTCACACACAATTGGTATATCCTCCAATCTTGGACCACTTAATTCGGAGTCAACCACATAGGCTAAGTATCCTTGGCACCCTTTCTTGAGCATTTTGCTAGTGGTAATAGCAGAAATAACATAAGATGGGGACGCACATCGATCTACACAAAATCTAAATTCAGGTTCCCCAAAATTGGAAAATACTACCTCTTTCCTATAATAATCCACTGAAGCATGGTAAGAAGCCAACCAATCCATTCCCAAAATCAAATCAAAATCAAGCATCTCTGAAGGCAATAAATCCGCTACCATCTCCCTATCTCCCAACTGTAATACACAACCTCGATATACCTCCTCAATTATAACACAATCCCCAATAGGAGTAATAATGGATAAACAATAGCCTAGAGGTTCAATACGTTTATCAGCATGCAAAGAAAATGATAGAGATACAAAAGAATGTGTAGAACCCGGATCAATAAGTACATGTGCCTCCCTACTGAACACATAAATAATACCTGTCACCACCTCTAGATTGGCTTGAGCATCCCGCTGAGTCAAAGTAAAAACTCTACCCTGCGAGGTTTGTCTATCGGATTGAACACCTCCTTTATTCTGCTTGCCAAACCTAGTCCCAACCTGACCTCCCCCTCGGCCTCCACTTGAAATTCTATTACTACCAACTCCAGTACTAGCAGATGAAGTAGTTCGTATGCAATCTCTAGCCAACTGTCTGGCTTGTTCGCAATTGAAGCAAGCTCGTATATCTCCCAAATTAGCCATTTTAGGAACTATGCAATCTTTCACCAAATGACCCTTCTGGCCAGAACGAAAACACAAGTCAGTACCAGCATGACAAACACCTGTATGTGGCTGCCCACATTGCTTGCAAACACTTCGAGTAAACTAAAATGATGTCCCACTAGACTGTCCACGACGCTAATTAGAAATGCTTTGGTTTGGGGTGGGATGCTCTCTATTTTTTTGATATGCACTAGAGCTCTTGACTGAACCATAACCATGACCACCTCTCTTTGACGGTCTATTAGATGTGTTCTTATGATAGGATGAACTAAGGTGGTGTTTCTGCTGTTGTTCTGCTAACTTCATTTCTATGACATCTTTCTCAGCTGTTAAGGCTTTATCAACCAAGGTTGAATAGTTAGTTATTCCTAATGCTTGAATACGAGATTTGATGTCCAAATCTAACCCATCTGTAAAACGACGACATTTGACCTCCTCATCATCGACAAACGAAATGGCAAAACGAGATAAAGAAATGAACTTAGCTTCATATTGAGCTACAGTCAAATCCCCTTGCTCTAGCCAAAGGAACTCTCTCTCTTTTTCATATCGATAGGTAGCTGGAAAGTACTTGTCATTGAAAACCTTAGTGAATTGGTTCCAGGTCAATCCTCTGGTGCCACCTGCTGTAAGTAGGCATTGCGTGGCCTCCCACCAATATTCGGCCTTCTCCACTAGCATAAAACTAGCAAGTGCAACTCACTACTCGTCTGATACTTCCATCACAGAAAATATCTGCTCTAGCCTCCATAACTAGGCCTCTGCCTCCATAGGATTAGGCGATCCAGAAAATGATGGAGCCCCCAACTTCTTGAACCTCTCAATTGCGGTGAGGCAGTTCTCTGTAGGTTGCACCAATGGCCTAGCATGTGCTGCATTATGTTGTTTAAGGATGCGAGTTTGCTTCTCCGATAGGCTAGCCACTAACTCTAAAAGGCGCTACACACTAGGGTCTAAAAATGCTAGAGTTGCATTAGCCCTTGGTGGTAAAACTCTATCTGAATGTCCCACTTCTGGATTGGCACTTCACTCTTGAGTTTGCTCATTATGCGATTCATGTTCAATTTCTTCTTCCTGAACTAGAGGTGGAACTTCATTTCCAACACTAAGATGTGGCTCTCGCTCAGCCTCAAGTACTTCCATAAGGGGGCGACTCTTATGAACTTTTCGCCTTGCCATACGGGCTTATATAACAAGACAATTAAAACTTAGAATACTAGATCGCTATAAAACATCATCACTAATCGAATTACTAACTACAATACCCTATCAATTTTAATTCTAAAGTAACTAGTCTACAGATTCATAACCTAACGCTCTGATACCAAAAATGTAACGACCCAATCTTGGCAAGGCAAAACCCCGCCAAGAGGGTGCACCTCAAACGCTATAGCACCTTTACACAACAATTCCTGTAAAATCCTTATATCACATCACCACATCACCAAAAGTGCATAAGACCTTTCAATTGTCCAACATATATGAGATGATCTATTCAAAAACAAAAAAAATATAATCATGCTACAAGATAGTTCCCAGGCATCACTTCTCTAAAAATAAAACATATTATTTACGAATCCAACAATACATCCAACTTCATAAGCAAATATTTACAATCAACCTCCTTCATAAAAAAAATAAAGAGGTAAACTTACATCCCAGAATGACCCTAAGCAAAACCTCAACTACAAGATGCCCACCTTTGATCCTTCAACAAAAATTCTAGTCTTCCAAGTTGAGGTGAGCCACACAAAAGTCTGTGAATCTGAAAAAAAAAAAATTATTTAAAAAGAATGAGCTAAAACCCAATGAGTATACCAATACCACGGAGTTATAAAACTTGCTCCTTCCAATTTGGGTTCAAAATAAAGATAATAAACATAAGACCTTAATTGGACTGAAATTTATACAAAATAAAAAAAATAAAAAAATAAAAATAATGAAAGTAAACAAAAATACAACTTTTCAATACATTAAGATTTCATGTCCATCATACGAACCACTACATAGCCTTAGGGTCGCGTTACGTCGCGACTTAGGTGGTGACAGTACCATTACCCAAAACATAGCCATAGGAACATAACTCATGTCATCGTAGCATTTCAATTCTCATTTCAATGTTTCGGTCCCTGGGACCCCTTATATATACAATGACCCTTATGGTCCTTAAAACATTTCGGTCCCCAGGACCCCAAAGCATTTTGGCCCTTGTGGCCCCAAAGGCTATATTCGGTTATATGATCAATAAAATAAATACCCTCGCATAACGTTTCATTGTCATTCAATCATCATCATCATAAAATTTGAAGGACTCAACTTAAATAAATTCTCATAAAAAAATTAATGCTTCATTATACAAATGAAATCATATATTTATTTAAACTCAACCTTTGGCCTCAATAAATTTATGGATTTTCTTTTTATACATATATCCTAATGAAATGTATCATTCACTTCCTTTAATTCAAAAATTATTTTCAAACTTTGTAATAAAGATAGAGGTAATGTAATTTCCATGGTAAGTATACTCACCTCCAAAAATAGCAAAAGTGTAGATTTGAAACTCTACAAATTAATTCCCAAGAGGTGTAGAGACACCTTCCTCCAATCCTAACAATTAGTAAATAGGATCTAAAATTAGGAAAAAGCTTTCAATGAAAATTACAACATCTACAAAAATGATCCTTAATAGGTTATGCTATGGAATGACAAGCTAAAGAACTCCTCCAACTTCAAGTCACCCAAACAAATAACTTATCCAATCTCCACGACACCCATCCTTTGTACATTTTTGAGTTAGTAACTTTTTAAATATCCAATCAATTTATATGCACAATACCACCATCAATTACCTACAAAAGTCAAAAATCAACATTTTTCATAAACTCAACAAGTTAAGTAAAACCACTTCAATCATTTATAAAATTCCTCCATAGAACATAGAGATACCCAATCCACCATTTATCAAATCAATTTCAACATATAAATTTCATAACACCAAAATCCCCAATTTTTACATCACATTCAAACCCTAGATTAACCCAAATCTTAATCTCCAAAACAACCATCAAATTGATCATTTTTCTACATGTAAAACATTCATAGAAACTAATTGAGAGTATAAAACTCAACAATCAAACCCCAAATCATAATAGATCTAAAATACAAAAAAATTTCATCATCTCTAACTCAAAATATGTAAAACCTTAAACTAAACTTTTAGAGAAAGATTCTTACCAATTACAACCCTCTAATCCATCAAGAAAATAAACCCCAAGCTTTGATTCTTCAAAAGATTAAGAAAAATCTAGAGTTGGCACTTCTATTGTGCTATTTTTGGATGGAGTGAATGAGTGGCCGACCGGACCCTTTTTCCGGCGAGATAAGGTGGTCGGCGGTGGTGGAGATGGTGGTTTAAGGTGGTGGCGTAAGGGTGGAGCAAAGGTTTGGTGTTTGGCCACCAAGAAGGTAAAGGAAAATGAGAGAGAATGTAGAGAGAAGTTAGAGAGGGAAGAATGAAGACAATGAAGAAAAAAAATCTGCACTTCTTCTTTCTTTTTTTTCTTTTTTTTTTTTTTTTTTTGTGTGTGTTGAAATGGGGTGTTTGGTCACACCTACTATCAAGTTTGGAGTTGGGTTTAGATATCCTAAATGGAGTTTAACATAGGAGTGTGTTTGGCTCTAGATGAAACGTTGGGAATATAATAGAACCCCTAAAAGCGATTAAACCATTAAGCATGACAATCTCAATCTTAAGCTTAAAAGAATAATAGGTTTGAAACAACTCTCAAACCAAAACAAAAGTTAAGAAAGGAGGGAGGTTGCAGAAGTGATTAAACATGATCACATGTATGGAAAGCCATAAGCAAATACTATCAACTCAAATAGGTTGGTGGCTAAGGCCTAAACCACCAAACCTACGAAGACGATTACATTTCAAGCATGCAATACAAAGCTCAAATGCAACTGTAGACACCCCATTTTTGACCGACCTTAAGACTCAGACGTCGCCATTGAGCGCTCGATGATGAAGTATATTGTGCTCGTTCTGAGGTCACAGAGTTTTGGCTGAGAGCCTTGCCTCCGAACTTCGGGACTCTTTTGTGCTTTACCTCGGTTTGCGAACCAAGTCCTGTTTTCTCTGTTTTCTCTTCCCGAAGGGAGGGAGAGGTCTCGAAGACCATCTCTCAGTGGCCGTAGGCTACATTTCATGGTCGTAGGCCACTACTCCCGTTTGGAGACCAGTTTCCGATTTTCGGAGCCGTCGGCCGTGCGCCTCGGTTCGGGACCGCTTAACTTTCTCCGTTTGCTCCGGTTTTTGGCACACACCTTGTTCCCTCTCCCTAGAGGGACACTGTGGCCCGGGAGACCACATTTGTGGTCGCACGCCACCTCCGGTGCTTAATAGTCAGTTTCAGGGGCCTCCGACCGCACGTTTTGACCCCCGAACCCTCGTTTTGCATCGGTGTGGGTTCTTTTTTGGCATGGACCCTATTTTCGTTGTTTGGAAGGTGGTACGGGGGTGGAAGACCAGCAATTCTCTTGGAGACCACCTCTTCTCCCACCGGCCGATTTTCTTGTCAGGAAGCTGGTCTCCTTGGCTTTTGGCCACATTTTCTAGTCTCCCATACCACCACTGAGTTGCATTCACTTGGGAGACCACAAATATGGGCTGGCCGACCACCTTTTGAGCTTGAACCTTTTGAACCTGGTCGGCCAACCAGGGGGAGTGGTCGGCCGACCACCTGAACTGGTCAGCCAGCCTTCTGCTTTTTTGTCTCTCTGAATGCAATCCAACTGTGCCAGCTGGGAGGCATTTGCTCCATCCTCCGAGGATTGACCCTATTGTTTTGGCTTCTTAAAGAAGCTTGGCCCTTTACTCTTAGATTCTAAGAGAAGCTTGACCTTTTGTTGAGCTTCTTGAGGAAGCTTGACCCCTTTGGTCTAGCTTCCTTAAGAAGCTTGACCCTTTTGGTTTAGCTTCCTTAAGAAGCTTGGCCCCTTTGCTCCAAGCTTCTAAGAGAAGCCTTGGACCTCTTCTTCTATAAGAGAGACCCTCCTCTCCACTTGCAAGGGTTGAGTTTTTTTTGTCTAAAGCTTATACACTTCCCTCCATATCTCTCTACTTCAAGCTTCAAAAGTCCATAGTTCTTGGACCCTTTGCACTACACCTCCAACCACAATACCTCCACTATCAACCTAAACACCTTGGAGCTCATTTTTAGAGGTTGAAGAGTTCCTACTTTGGTCCAGAAGCTACTGGAGGTCTTCTCTACAAGGGTAACACTCATTCGCCCTTTTTAAGCATTGTTTTGCTTCACATCTTAGCTCCATTTGCAAGCATATTTAGCCTTTGTCATAAACTAAAAAAAGTCTTTTTTTTGAGCTTCTAAACATGTTTGTTTAAGACTATTTTTCTGTTGGGGGTCATCTACCCCCTTGCATGCTTCATTTCCTCTTGTTTTAGGCCATGCATTAGGGCTTTTGTTGTGAGCTTTCTTCGCCCTTTTGACCATTGAAATCCAGTAGATTTTCAGTGGTTATTATGTGTTTTTGAGCATCAAAATCAGAGAGGGGTGACCCTCTCACCCCTTGTTTTGTTTACTAGCTTTCTTGGCCTTTCAAAGGAGCCCCTATTTGCATGTTTTCAAGCCATGTTTCAGGCCACTTTTTGTGAGTTTTGTGACCTGCATAGGCTTTGTCCACAGCCATTTTTTCCATGTTGAATGTCTATTGTGCATGTGTAGAGTAATCCTCTTCAAGGCCTTCCAAAGGGTCTTTACTTGCATGCTTCCTAGGCTCATTTCAGGCCCTTTTCAATGAGTTTTGGGGCCATCATAACCTCTTTCCAGAGGTGGTTTTTCCATTTTGTATGTCCATCATGCATGTGTTGAATAACCCTCTTATTGGCCTTTCAAAGGAACATATCATTCTTGCATGCATTGGCTATGTTTCCATGGGTTTTGGGCATTATTTGGCATGACATACTTCTATTTTTGGCTGGTTTGGTGAGCTTTCATGTGCTTCATATAGTTGTAGTGCAAATCATGGTTCACTAGCTTGTATTGCATGATCTTTGGCCCTTAATTCTAGCACTTTTTGGCCATGCCTTAGACTGATTTTGTGCATATTTTGGACTGCCTTAGCTCTGTTTTGGGTCTCATGGTCGAATGATGTTTGTTTTGCATGCTTGTAGTTCAATGTCCATGCTTAGTTTTGAGTTTCGAGGTCTATTACATGCATATACTGAGGTGTTTTCATGTTTTGGGGCCATTGCATACCATATTTCAGAGATTAAATGTATGCCAATTTCCCATGATTTTCACTCTTTAAATGCGTTTGAGAGTTGGGCTTGTATGCCTTGTTTTCAGACCATTGAAGGAGCTTCATTTCTTTGCATATTGAGCCATCATTTTAGGCCATTTTCCCACTATCTTGGACCTACCTAGGGTCTGTTTGGGGTTGGTCTTTCCACTTGTGCATCACTTTATGTACCTCTAGTGTAATCCGCTTCACTAGTTTCGGTAATTGTGCCATCTAGCATGCATTGTATGAAGTGTTTGCATGATTCGAGACCATTGTGCATCATGTTTCAGAGCTGGAGAATGTGTGTTTCCATGTCATATTTCATCCTTTGCCATGCTTAGTTAGAGTTGCATGTTGTGCCTTAGGATCGGTCCTTTGTATTCGTGCATGTTTGCATGTATTTCGGTTGTCTCATTTTCATGTATGGCCACTGATTTGAGTGTGGCTGAGGTCCACTCATATTGGTTTAAGCCCACCTTGCATTGTGTATGCCATTTGGTTCATGTTGTCGCATGTTTGACCATCGCATTGCGTATGCTTTGATTATGCCTTTGTGTATGTCCATCTTCATATGTGTGCATTGTGTATGCCATATAGCTCATGTGCATTGTGTATGCCATTTCAGTCCATAGCATTGCGTATGCTAGGTTGCATGTGTGCATATCATCCCTCACATGCCAACATGATTAGGTTGCATTGCATTTAGGGTTGCATGTTAGTCGCATTGTGTATGCCATCTCATTGCATTGTGTTTGGGGTAGGGTTAGTCCAAACACGGGAAACGAGGGACGTTTCGTACTCAAAGTGATGAAACGTATCTCAATTCTCGATCGCCGACACTCCAGATTATCCATGATGGAGTTTAGGCCTTGTTGTGTTTATGTATGCATCCATTTCATATTGAGTCGTGCAATTCGACTCATCGGCCATCATGCATCGAGATGCATGATTAGTGGCACGAGGATCGAGGTCTACACTCCCTAGAGCTTGTGCAATGACGGGGAGAGTGGTCATGCGCACATGTGTTGAAAATACTTTGCCATGCCCCTTTCTTGCTCTCTGTTACAGCAAATCGAAATCCAGCAGCAAAAACTAGTCAGCAGCCTTCGGAAGTTTTGTACAGTGTTCTAGGGCCAATTTCAAAACAGAGGCAAATCGGGGCATCGCAAGGAAGTTCCCAACAAGGTGACTCGAGCATGCATGCATCTTTCATCATTCGGAACAAGAGCTGAGGCAGTCCATTTTATAGCTTGCATGCTAATTTATTCGCTTTCCTAGTTAATTTGTTAATTAATTAGGGTTTTGTAATATTTAATTAGCTAGAGTAGTTAATTATTTATTCGGTCTGTATTATTTATTCAGACCCTCCGCGAGAGGGCGAACTTTGTAATAAGTGTGCGTGTGTGTGATGCATGTCTTCCAACCCCACGTCTTTCTCCCTTTTATTTACCAGCTTATGATGGTTAGTTTTAGGGCATGTTTCAATTAGCATCTATATGTTCGTATGTTTGCATTCATTCATCTGTATTGCATGCACCGGGCTCGGCGCATCATACTAACTGCATTGTATTTCAATTCCAAGTTGAATACATGTATCATTTGTTGCATTTCATATGCCATCTTAGAATAGCTGAGCCTATCTTAGTTACATACCTGTATGTGTTGCATTAGGCATCTCAGCATAGTTAGGATTCATGTATGATTTCTAATTAGCTTCTTTCTTTGGCTTGGAGTACTCGGTAAGTGTTTATGCTTTAGCATCCTTGCATGTGTGTGAGTGACTGCCATGATAGCATGCTTACCATGAGGCTAAGTGCTTATGTGATATAACTGCCTGAATGCCTGTGGGTGAATGTTGGATTATCTGAATTGGAGCAATTCATTGATTGCGAGTTTTAAGCCCACTAGATAGTGGTAAATCACCATGTTTTCTAAGCCCACTTGAGGGTGGCAAAATCCGCATTTTAGCCTACTTGCGAGTAGCAAACCGCTTTCAAAAACAAACATGAAATGTTTTGTTCCAACTCAGGCGATCCAGTCTATGCTTGTATGTTGCGCGCATCACATAGTAATTCTAGGCTAATAAACCAGAATAAGGGCACATAATGTTTTCAAAACTTAATATGATGGTTAGTAGAGGCCGATCTTTGATCAGGCGGGCGGGGGTGCTCACGAAGTGACCTTCCCGAATCGTACCCAAGTTCCCGAACCGAGGCAACTTTGGTGATGAAGGACACGTGGCCTTAGGCATGAGTCAGGGTTTCTTAAATTCTCCCAAAATAAAATATTTAGGTGGCGACTTTGTATCTGGCAAAGCAGTCCATGTTTGGCACTTCTTTCAAAAAATCTGTTTTCAAAAACGATTTGTCAGATTTGGACTCTTTGATGATTCATCGGTCTTGCATTGCACTCTGCGAGATTAGATATAGGACCGTGACATTGAGTCCTGAACTATAGTGAGCCCAATGAACAAAACGGGATTCCCTCCCGGGACGTTCGGGGATGTCTACAGTTTCTGGCGACTCTGCTGGGGAGTTAGAGAACTTGACTCAAACTCATGATATCTGGTTTTGACTACACTTATGTGTTTCTTTGCATTGCATTTGCATTGGTGCGCCTAGGACACCGTGTTTGCCGTATGCTATTCCGGAACAGTTTGCCGGAGGCTCACTTCGAGAAGCGTGCCATAAGGCTGACCGGTTGCAGGCTCTGCCACGATGGAACACAAACCCTGGTTTTTACCGGGGCACCCTTTTTGACCATTCGACCTAGTGCATATTCGGAATCCATAGTGACCATCCCAAACTAGGACAGGTTGCTTACCCGATTATAGGTTGTTTGAAACCGCTGCGTGCGTAGTGAAACCCTAGCTCCTGACAAAATAGGACAGGGAACCTTACCCCAACATAGGGGTGTTTTGGCTCTCACTTGTTTGCTATGTGCTTTTAGAGTGCGTCTCTATAGGAATGCATGTATCAGTTTAAAAGTTTGGGTATCAGGCCTGCAGGCACCGATTCAGTATTTTGGGAATCAGTTATCTGCGGGTATCAGATTCAGTTTTGGGGGCAGTGATTTGGGAATAATGATCAGTATTTGAAAATAGTCTATTCAGCTTATCAACTGTGTGTTGTGATGCCCAACTGTGTGTTGTGTGTTTATTTACGCTGTTATGCTGTCCGTTTGTCTGGTTGTTTATTTCCTTATTATTGCTTTATTTATCTTTTTGCTAGGGTAGTTTAGCACAATTGCTTCAGACCAAGCAGATATTCCCCAAGCACTCTGGACTAGAGGTCGTTGACTCAATCGATCTGAGGATCTGGTCGACGGACAACCAGTGTTTTGTTCCTTACCCCCGGTTGTCAGACGGAGGTCGAGAAAACGCAGTGTATCCGAGCAGAGGTTGCCAAAATAGTGGTCTATCCCGTCAGTGGACAGTCAGGCTGAGGCTTCAGTTTTTACCACAGAGATAGATATACCAGTCAGTCAACTGGAACAGCAGAACATGGCAAGGATGGAAGACATGGTGCGCCAACTTCAAGAAAGTATGAGAGCCATGCAGCAGGACGCTGTTCGTCGAGATGAGTTTGCCAAACAACAGGCCGAGATCATGGCCCAGCAGGCAGAGTTAATTGCCAGGCTGCAACAACAAGCCGGGGCATCTGCTTCACACCCAGCTCCTCCCCCACCAGGAGTTCCAGCGCCCGGGGAGGCACCAAATGTCCAGGGAGATACGGATATTCCGACAGGGCCGGCTCCGCCCCCGATTCTACCTCAACTATCTAAGGCACCTACGCCTGTCAATCAACAGGACTCTCCCTTTGAGTTCGAGGTGGACCATACAGCGTTAAAGTTGAGCAAGCTTGAGAAGTTGTTCAAGAAATCCCAAGGGATAAAGTCTATCCCAGACATCGAGGACGGGTATACCGACGCGGCTGTGACGCTGCCAGATCAGTTCAAGATGCCACAAATCGACCGCTTTGACGGATCCGGGGATCCCATGGTGCATCTTCGGTTGTTCTCAGACATACTAAGGCCGATGGGCCTCACCAAGTTACAGAAGCTTTCATTATTCGGCCGAACCCTGTCGGGTGTGGCGGCCATCTGGTATGCAAAATTGGAAGATGATGTCAAGCGGAAATGGGATGAGATGGCCGAGGCTTTCATTGCACAGTACTCCTATAACACGCAAATTGAGATTACAACCCATGATCTTGAGACGACAAGGCAGGAGCCTAAAGAGAGCTTCTCTGAATTCATAGCCCGCTGGAGGGCCAAGGCCTCACTGATGACCCTTAGGCCCACTGACAAAGATCAAATCCGGATGATTGTGCAATCTCCAGCCTAAGCTTATGCAGAAAATGATCGTACTCCCCTTCCCTACCTTTTCAGATTTGCATGAGATGGGAGTACAGATCGAGGATGCCTTGAAGCAGGGCTTGATTGATAATGACAGAGAGCAACCCAGAAGAACCTTCAACCGCAACACCAATACAGGCACCAGCAATGCCGCAAATGCTAGAGCTTTAGAAGTAAGCATGGTCACCACCACTCCCCCTCCAAAAACCCCGGCAGCTACACCATTCTCCGGTGCATCCGGGAGTAACACACAAACAACCAAATTCCAACCTCGAGGCCAAAGAACCTTCACTCCATTATATATGCCCTTGTCCAAAGCTCTAGGGGTATTAATCAGGAAAGGGCACTTGAAGCCCCTGGAGCCGAGGCCATTACCAAATCCACTACCTCCCTCTCATAACCCGCGAAGTATTGCGCCTTTCACCAACAACATGGTCATGATACCGACCACTGTTTTTGATTGTGTCACGAGATTCAGGATCTCGTTGACAACAGGGTGATTGTGCCACCAGAGAAACCCAATGTCACACCCATCCTCTTCCTCCACACAACCAAGCTCCACCTCCAAACGCATCAACTTTATCCAGACTGGGGTCGTGTCTTACGATCTTAGCATCTATATCACTCTTCTCACCAACCTAAGCCGAAGGTGTTCATTCCCGACAGCACTGACTTGTGCATGTTGGACATCTCCCGAACCCAACCCGAACCAATGGTGGTGACCATCGAAGATGGAACAGGGATGACTTCAGAGGAGAATGGGATTGTTGAGTCAGAGTCTGAGGAAGTTGTGAGCTTTGCTAAGGGGGTGTACAATCCAAGTGGCTACATTGCATCAGCGGGTCAGATTAGGCCAAATGTGGAATTGCTGGCGGAGGCAGAAATTTGTGTACTACAGAGGGATGGGCTTGATCAGAGGCAGGATGACCTAGCAACTCTGAAAGGGGACTTTGCTAACCTCCAGTTTTTCAACGAACAAGACCCGGTGGAGCAGGCACAGTCAACTGGTTTGATTTTGAGGAATCAGCAGAAGTTACCGGCTGGCTTGATGACCAACCAGACATTATTGAAGAAACTCAACTGGAACAGGGCTCGTCAGGGGCAAGGACATCAATTGTGGCCGGAAGGGCCGGAAGTCAGAATGCATCGCCGGAGAGCGCCGATGCTAAGAATTTCGCTCGGGATCTGGGCATTTTGAATATAGGAATTATTGAACAGTCAGCTCTACTGACGCAGTTGGAACAGGAAAGGTTTGAGAATTCTGAGAGAATCAGGAAAGCTAAAGCCCTTGAGGGGACTGAAAGTGTTGTGTGCACGAGGACAGAGAATGCTGCGAGCATGTGGACGGAAGGTACTGCGAGTACAAGGACAGTCATACTGGAGCTGGACAGGTGTCTGTCGGTTGCCGATAGAATGTGGTGGGAGGACGATGATTTATGTCTTGCCCACACGGATGAGGACTGGGGAAGCAATCAGCCGGATGATACCTGGTACATTGGTGAAGTAGACTATATGACTAGGAGTGGGCGGTATTTCAAGCCCCCACACCTAGACCAACCAGAGGCATCCGGGAAGGACAAGGAGATGGAGAAATAGAAAGAGAAGCAACTTGAAGAAGAGGCCGTGCTGAAACAGTTGAAAAAGATATAAGCAAACATCTCTATCTGGGGACTGCTTATGGCTTCACGTGTTCACAGACAGGTTGTCCTATCGGCCATGGACAAGGCCAAGCTCTCAATAGACACCACGCCTGAACAGCTGGTGGGATTGGTCTTTCCAGGAGAAGGTTCCCCGACGTTGACCTTTTCTGACAAAGAACTGCCGCCTGAGGGCGCGAATCATAACAAACCGCTCTACATCTCTGTGAAATGTAGAAGCAAATGGATACCGGTAGTTCTTGTCGACACGAGATCCGCTATTAATGTATGCCCGTCAAGGACGGCATATGCAATCAGGTTAAAGCCCACAGACTTCGTGCCAACTGCCCAGGTGATTCGGGCATATGATAACACAAGCAGGGAGGTGATGGGGATTGTCAAAATTCAGACCCAGGTTGGTCCGGGACAACACGAGATTGATTTTCATGTCCTGGATGTTCCCGCAACCTTTAACCTACTTTTGGGGCGACCGTGGTTGCACCAGGTAAAGCCAGTCTCTTCCACCTTACACCAGATGTTGAAATACCCTCATGGGAAGGGGGTAGCTATTGGTTTTGGGAACTTGTCAATCCATCCGCCGTCGGAGGTGTCTACACTAGTCTTGGAATTTGAACACGGCACGGAGGATGTGTTCTTATCGGGGTTTACTTTAGCTGAGGCCAGGGTCGTGCAGAACATTTTAGCTGTTAATGAGGGCGTTTACGTCAGTGCACAATCAGTATACCTCATGAACAAGCTTCAACACGTCCCTGGGACTGGATTGGGGAAGAGTGGCCAGAAGGGCCTTGTAGTATCGGCCGAAGTGCCGCACAACCCGCATACCTTTGGTTTGGGTTATCTGCCCACCAAAGAGGATTGGGTAAGGAAAGGCAAGGAGATGGCTGGGAGAGCCAGAGCAAAGTGGGCAGGAAAGCCTTTTCAGTTAATGCACCAACCCATCCAGGGTACCCTAAACGGACGCTTCGTCCGGAAGGGGGAGGACTTTCCATTTTGCGGCTTCCCAAAGCCATGGTTGAACGTGGAGAGGAAGCGCATGCCAGGTTTTGAGATCTTCTTCGACCTACAATTATCCGGGGATGATGTTGCCAAAGAGCAGACAAACCCATCAGCTGAGGTTGAGCAGTGTAAAAATGTGGATTCCGAGAGCGCTGAAACTGAAATGGGGGTAGCGCTGGCTTGTCTACTTTCAGATCCTCCGATCATAGAGAAGTGCTTAGGGGATAACTTCTCGGTGTCCATGATTAGGAATGAAACGGCTGCGAGCCCACCGTCAAACATTTTGGATGCATCCATCGCACCCTCTCTCATCTGGCAGTACGAGGAGGGATTTTTGTCAAGCAGCACCGGGTCAAGTAGTGAGCCAGAATCTGATTCCACCGAGTCTGTGGAGTCGGAATCAGGTTCCAGCTCGACTGAGTCTGAGTCCGGTATTCCTGGGGGTGACAACCCGGATACCACAGTCCTGTCTAGGTCGTCTTTTTCTTTCTCTTTTAAGTCTGTTGTAACAGAAGAATCAAACGATTTGGAAATACTTAATGAGAATGGAATGGATGTGGTTTCTGAGTACTTTTCTGTGCCCTTGATTTATTGTATTAATCAGGACTTTCAAAATTTTGATGAAAACGACGAGGAAGAAATTCCTCTGGTTTTGCAACGCTTAATTGATCAAGAGCAAGAAAGATTTGTTAAACCTTTAGTTGATGAAATCACTACTGTTAATGTTGGTACTGAGGAGGACCCGCGGCTGGTCCAGATCGGGTCCACGTTGTCTTCGGAGGAACGGAGCGCTTAGTCGCTTTATTAAAAGATTTCAAAGATGTTTTCGCGTGGTCCTACGAAGACATGCTTGGGATCGATCATGAGATTGTACAGCACCGGATCCCTCTTGACCCAGAGGCCCGACCCATTACACAGAAACTCAAAAGGATCCGCCCAGACTGGGCCCTCAAGATTAAAGAATAGGTCACCAAGCAAATTGACGCAGGGTTCCTGCTGGTATCTGAATACCCGACTTGGTTGGCCAACATGTTCCGGTGCCGAAAAAGGATGGCAGGATCTGGGTATGCGTGGATTTCAGGGATTTGAACAAAGCCAGTCCGAAGGATGACTTTCCCTTACCGCATATTGATGAGTTAGTGGACTTCACAGCGGGGCATGCTTTGCTTTCGTTCATGAATGGATTCTCGGGCTACAATCAGATAGTGATGGCACCTGAAGACCAGGAGAAGACTGCTTTCACCACCCCATGGGGGACTTATTGTTACAGGGTGATGCCATTTGGGTTGAAGAATGCTAGAGCTACATATCAACAGGCCGCAACCACAATATTGCATGACATGATCCACAAAGAGGTTGAGGTGTACGTGGATGACATGATTGTTAAGTCCAAAGAAAGAGAGGGCCACTACACCGCCTTGCAAAAGTTCTTCCAAAGGATCAGAGAATTTCGGTTGCAGCTAAATCCTCAGAAGTGTACGTTCGGTGTTACAGCAGGGAAAATGTTGGGGTTTCTGATCACACAGAGAGGTATCGAAGTTGACCCTTCCAAAATCAAGGCCATCTTAGAAATGCCACCACCAAGGACTGAAAAGGAGGTGCGAGGCTTTCTGGGTAAAGTGCAATTCATAAGACGATTTATCTCAAAATTAACCTTGACTTATGAACCACTTTTTGGTCTCCTGAAGAAAGGAAAGAAGTTCCAATGGGACGGCCGATGCCAAGCTGCTTTTGAACAGATCAAGGAATACTTACAGAACCCACCCGTGCTGTCGCCGCTTGAGCCGGGAAAACCGTTGATTTTGTACCTTTCAGTGACTGAAACCATGATGGGCTGCATGCTTGCGCAGGAATCAGAGGATAAGGTAGAGAGGGCTATCTACTATTTGAGCAAGAAGATGCTGGAGTATGAAACCCGCTACACACCGTTGGAAAAGGCTTGCTTAGCCTTGGTATGGGCTACCAGGAAGCTGCGGCACTACCTGTTAGCTCACTCTGTAATGTTGGTTTCAAGATTAGATCCCATCAAATATCTATTCGAGAAACCGACACTTACGGGAAGGCTAGCTCGTTGGTTGCTGTTGCTTTCCGAATTCGATTTGAAATATGTGACGCGCAAGTTAGTCAAGGGAAGAGCGGTACCAGAGTTCTTAGCCGATCATCCAGTGGAAGGAGGTGAAGCAGTTGAGTACTTATTCCCAGATGAGGCCATTTTGCATATCGACGATGAGTTTTGGACGATGTACTTTGACGGAGCGTCAAACCAATATGGGTATGGGATAGGAGTGTTGCTGATAGCACCCGACAATTCCCGTATCCCTCTAGCTTTCAAACTCCGGTTCAAAGTCTCAAACAACGAAGCAGAATATGAGGCATGCATTGTCGGTCTAGAAGCCGCCCTAGAACTAGGGGCAAAACGGTTGGACGTCATCGAGGACTCGAACCTTGTTGTATCTCAAGCGAAAGGAGATTGGAAAGTCAAAGAAGAAAAGATGATAATGTATCATCAGACCTTGGACTTGTTAATTCCTCGGTTTGAGAAACTAAATTTTGCTCATCTGTTAAGAGAGAACAACAGGTTCGCAGATGCACTAGCAACTCTATCTTCTATGATAGACATTCCTTTTGGAGTCCGGATGCGTCCGATCATCATTGACCAGAAGTTTGTGCCAGCCTATGAGTTAATTGCTGCCATAGAAGACGTTCAAGATGAGAACCCCTGGTATTACGATGTCTGGAACTTCTTGGAAAAAGAAGCGTATCCACCAGAGGCAAATGCTAAGGATAAAAGGGCAATCAGAAGAATGGTTGCTCAGTTCATCATCTGTGGGGGTAAACTATATAAAAGAGGTCATCTGGGAATGCATAAGTTGTGCGTTGATGCCGAAGAATCGAAGAGCCTGATGGAGGCCATCCATGGAGGAGAGTGCGGAGCGCATATGAACGGGGTAATGTTAGCTCGGAAGATCCTCAGACAGGGTTACTACTAGTCCACCGTGGAGGAGGATTGTATCGGCTTTGTTCGACGATGCCACAAATGTCAAATCCATGCAAATCGCATGAACATCCCGCCGTCGAAGCTGTACAATATGACTTCGCCATGGCCATTTTCAGTTTGGGGAATCGATGTGATCGGGGCTGTCACTCCGAAGTGGTCTAATGGGCATGAGTTCATTCTAGTCGCGATAGACTATTTCACAAAGTGGGTTGAGGCCCAATCCTATGCAGTGTTGAAGGCTTCACATGTTGCGAAATTCATCAGAAACAACATCATCTATCGCTACGGGGTCCCGAACGAGATCATTTCAGATAACGGTTCCCACTTGAAGAAGGAAGTGATTGATTTGTTGGAAAAATACAATGTGACTTTTCATAAGTCATCCACCTATCAGCCGCAGACCAATGGAGCGGTCGAGGCCGCCAACAAGAATATCAAACACATACTGCAGAAGATGGTGGAAACCTACCGGGACTGGCCAGATAAGTTGCCATTTGCTCTGTGGGGCTACCGGACTTCAATTAGAACGTCTACTGGGGCGACTCCGTATTCATTAGTTTATGGGATGGAGGCCGTTTTGCCTATTGAAATTGAGGTTCTGTCATTAAGAGTGCTGGCTGAGTGTCAGATAGCCGAAGCAGATTGGCAGCAGAGCAGATTTGAAGAACTCATGCTCTTTGACGAGCGCAGACTGAAAGCACTGTACCATGTTCAAGGTTGTCAGCGCAGAATTGCCAGGGCTTTCAACAAGAAAGTTAAGTCCCGGAATTTGAAAGAAGGAGATTTGGTGCTCAAAGACAACCGAACTTCCATCCACGACCCTAGGGGCAAGTTCAGACCCAATTGGATTGGTCCTTACATCATTAAATCTATTTGGTCGGGTGGAGCTGTCGTTCTGATGGACCTAGATGGCCTAGAGTTCTCCCAACCGATCAACATGGACAAGTTGAAGAAATATTACCCTTGAGTGGCTCGCTAGGCCGAAAACCCGAAAGGGCGACCTAGGCAAAAGTTAGAGCATGAAAAATTTGAAATTATAAAAACTGAGCTCGCAAGGTTGAAAACCTGCAAAGGGCGGCCTTGGCAAAAGTTAGAGCGTAAAAGGAGAGTGAAAATACTCGAGTGAGCCCAAGCCTGAACTACGTAAGGCTTGATTCCCATCTTTGGGATACGTAGGCAACTTTCATCCTGAAGTTCAGCCATAAAATTTCCCCGATCAACTTTGTCCATTTGATCATCTCGGTCATCTTTGTCTATTCTGCATTCAAGAGCTTCGGTTGTGATCTCCGTGCAGTGTATTCAGACTAGGGGCAACTTTCCAGTTGCTGGGATCTGGGGTTGTGCATCTCAGTGACAGATCTTGGGCATGTCCAATTCTGATCCATATCGAAAATGGTTTTGAATGGTTTTAATAAAAGTTGATTTTGTTCAAATTAATCTTTTTACAACTTAGACCATTTTTAGACCAAAGCGAAAAAATTTCAGTACCCACAACCTTCAATTTTATTGATTTCAATAACAGAGTCCTTCTGCTCTTGCATACAAATTGAAGTTGCTTTTGGTTACATTCATAAAGAAAACTTGAAAGTACTAATAAAGCAAAAAATCTGGGGCATAGATAAGTCAGGTGTTCCCGCGCCCCCTCCCAGAGCTGGTGGAAGCCTCTGACGCCAAGTTGGGCCCTATCTGTGCCTCTTCATTGAGCCAATCTATGCACTCATCAGACAATGTGCAACTGAAAGTGGGAGCGGGGACTAGGAGCTCTCTAGTCCTCCATGCTGTGGCATACCGGGCAAGCTGTGCGCCTCGGGCTGGGAATGCAGCAGGGTACTCTATCCCCTCTGGCGGGCAAGTCTGATCATGTCCGAACTGGCGCCGGAACCAGAACGAAAAATAGAAGACACAGTGTGTCATGCCAATCAATTGAAATCCCAGGTTGACGAGTCATATTGTAACTTATTGCCGGCAGATTGAGCCAAGGGCAACGCCAAGCAATGCGGTCCGCGGACAAACTGCACATCCAGTTGTACCACCACCCCTCATCCAGGGCATCGACTAGACGTCGTCGGAATAAATAGCTGCGAGCTGAATATACCGGACACGAGTCCACTACTCTCAACTTGTCCATCAACCATACTTGGGGAGGGATGAAAAATGAGAGATTAAAGAATAGAGAGATGTACGATGAGAGAAAAGTAAGAAAAAGGTTTTGTGAGAAAAAAAAAAAAAGAGCCTGAGGATCGAGTGATGTGAGCAATATACATGAGAGATAGGGTGGGAAACATTACCTGCAACAGTAGTGGGCTCCCTGCAAGCCTAGCCATCTCCCGGCGATAAAAAGCGTCTAAGCCCATCAATGTCTCAGCCAATGTCATGGCAATGCAGTTTTTGCCCTCTTTCAGGCCCTCGGCCACCTCAATCAAACGAGTGCTAAACCCACTGGAGCCCGAGGCAAGCAAGAAATGAGATAGCAAGCATAAGCAAAACGCGTGTCGCCGATATCCCTGCCAATGATGGTCACCGCGGTTACCAGCATCAGAAAACCAGTAAACCAAGCTTGGGATGTCCAGCTCCCCGTCGTGAATCAATGATCGAGCGTCATGCAAAGTGAGGCCGCACATTCGTCCTAAGGCTTGGACATGACCGAATCGGAGTTGGGGCAAGATTTCTTCATTACGCTCGGACTCCATCAAAGCTTGGAAATCCTCGAAAGTAGAACACATCTCTTGCTCGCTAAAGCTAAAGACGTGTGTTACCGGATTCCAAAACCTTGCCACGGCATGGAGGAAAGGAAGATGCAGCGGAGTACGGCCCAGCGTGAATAGTGCATTCAAGCCGAAGCCCCGGAAGTTTAACTTTTCCGAGCCATCTAGAGAAGCAATCCAAGCTGTGAGATTTTGGACGAGAAATGCCTCCATTTTGATGCAAAACTAAGGTGAAATGAAAGAACCACGAAGCTAGGACTTTTATAGAGGATAAGACATTGTTTTGGAGACACGTGTCAGAAATCTGGTGGTCGCTAAACCAGGTGGTCGGCCGACCACCTTTTCTGGTAGGCCGACCACCCATTTGGTCTCTAAGACAGAAAACTGGTCGGCCATGGAGAGAAGTGTGGCTTTGGTCTTATCCTAGTCTCTAGAAGAAAGTTCCTAGCATTTCCATGCATTGGGAGTGTTGAAGGTGCGAATTTTCCTCTGTTTCGAATGCGTTCCGTCACTCCGATCATCCGAGATACGTCTGTTTATCGAGTTGTTGTTGAGTTTTGTTTATTGAGTTGTTGTTGAGTTTTGATTATCGAGTTGTTGTTAAGTTTATCGAGTTGTTAAGTTTTATCGAGATTGTCGAGTTTTGTCCGTTGAAATTGTTGTTCTTTGTTTATCAACATTTCCGGGATTTGCTTATCGAGTTGTAAGCTTGCTAAGGTCTCATTGTTTCTTAGTAAGATAAGTTGTTTTGTTTGTTGTGTCGTTTCACTACCTAACTTGGCAATTTTCGATGCTCAATTTTCATTCAATCTCATTTTTGTGCAAAATGATGCGATGCGATGCTAAGAACATAAAATACAACACTTTTTGAACAAAAGCTGTTTCATTCCATCACGCTTCCTTTGTTACAACATTTTACAACAAGGGTACAAGTTTTACAGAAAATAAAACTACCTAATAATGTACAATGTGCTACAACTACTAGTAAAAAAGGCAAATAAAACAGGAACATCTGCATCAGTACTCTCAAGTGCAAGAATAAGAGGCCCTCTTCATCCTCTTCGGCTGACAAGTCCCTGCACCATCTCCACCAGCACCACCATCTGAATCGGAGCTGCTGTCCTCGGAACCCTCCTCGGTATCACCTCTGCCCTCAGAACCGGACTCAGAGTCATCCTCACTACCTGTAGATGTCTCTGACTGAGGATGCGCAGACTCCTCCTCCTCGCTGGACTCCTCGTCATCTATGACAGGTGCTCTGCGCCTGCCTCGTCTGCGAGACGAGTCCCCTCTCCCAGCCCCTCAAGAAGGCCTAGATGGCCCGGCCTGTGGCCCAGTCTGTAGTGGTGGCATCTGAAAAGGACAATTTGAGTACATTAGCCAACATGTATATCAGATGCAGAGATAAGAATGCTACATACATGTGCTCTAGGCATCCAATCAAGCAATGCAGTGAAATGGGTAAATACAACATGTCATCAGAAGTATGATAAATGCAAGGAAATTGAAAAGCCTAGACGCCGGCAATGAATAGCTGTGTCTCCCTCTGCAGAACCATGCCCTCGAGCAAGGCTATCACTCTAAGCATCCTATCCATGTACTCCATGGGGGGCTGCAGATGCAAGTGCAAGTTATCAGTGAATGAATAAATGTCTAAATATCTGAGTGATAAGTCAAAACTGTAAAGCATACCAGTGGCGAGTCAGGGTCTCTGACGTATGGGTGACCAGGCACTGGGGGCTCTAATGGAATCGGGTAAGGTGACCCGTATCGCCATCCAGTCAACTCGGTCGGAAGATCTGGCCACCCGCCGTGAGGGTAAGTCGGAGGAATTGGAGGAACCAATCCAGCCCCACCTCTCGATGTGCCGGCCTTGCTGGTTGAAGGAGCATCTGTAGCTCGGACTCGACTCGATGATGGCATGCCAGCAGACCTCCTCCTAGGAGTGTGGACACCTGTCAATAGGGGCATCAAGTATGTATGACGGTAGGTCGCGTACTCCCCCTCCTCCAAATGTAGAAATGCATCAGTGCCCAGCATAGCCAAATCAACCTCCTGGGGAGTGAGTCCCTCAGTAGACCGCATGTCGTCCGGAGGCGCTGCGGGGACACTTTGCTTGGGGTAGCCCATCGTTTGGCGCATGAAGCGGTCCCCCAGAAACCAGGCCCTACCAATCGGCCCCTCAAATAGCATCCTGTACCGAGAAGCGCCCCATGCCCCAGCAAACTGAAATCGGGTATCTCCACCCAAGGGCGCCCAAGGCTGCCATGTGATCTGCGGATAACAAATGCATAAGCCGATTAGAAATCGTAAATGTGCAAGATAATCAAAGCTGAAAACATGAAAAACTGAGAGTTCTGAATTACCTCGGTCGTCCGCACTGTATCAAAAAACTGCCGCAGGTAGGGCAGGGACTCCCGGGCTCTTGGCCGGTACTGGCCCTCAAATACGAGCGAGTAAAAGATCACGAGAGGCGCCTCCACCTCGAGCTCTGGGGCTAGCGTCGGAAAGTACGCGAAAACCCATAGTTGTGGAAAACAAGGCAATAGCCATTAGAATACAGAATGCTGAGTGCAGAATGTGAATGCAGAATGCTGAGAGCGGAGTGTAAAGTACAAAACGTAAAGTGTACCGTGTGTGCAGTGTACAGATAATGAAAAGCAAAAATGTAAATCAAGAGGGCAAAAAGTACCTCCCAGGCTCTCCAATAGCCGCCGACTATGTTCCCCCGCCCGCGGGAGGTCACACTCATGTAACAATAAAGGGTAGCAAGGCCGGCGCCACCCCAGTCGTACTGACTGACCTGTGATAGGTCTACTATAGCACTGAGCAAATATAGCCCAACTGTGTTCCCCTTGTCGGAGAACAAAGTAGTCCCGAGGAGGAACATCAAAAACCCTCGAGCGTACTGCTCTGTCGCCTCGATAGTCCCGGGCGTAGTCCCCCTGTAATGAGTGGAAAACCAAGTATACCTGACCCTGCCTGATGATCTGTCGATCGGTAGACGGGCTCCAAGCAGGTAAATCCAAGCTGCCTCCTACTCACCCATATCTGCATCGTATGGGACCGGTCGGCTGGCCACGTCAAAACCAGTCAACAGGGCGAAGTCAAATGGGGTCATCATCATGTCCCCGGCAGCCGAAAAGTGGAAAGAGTTGGTGGTGTCCCACCATCTCTCCACGAGTGCCCCCATCAGCGTCCTGCTCACAGGGTAGCGAGATATCCCCGCGCAGAAGGGTCTGAACCCTGCCTCATCAACTAGATCACGAACGGCCTCTAGGAGCTCTGCGTACCACTCCCTGGCGACGATCGAGCCATAGCCTCGTGTAACATGGGAAGATACCTACATTCAGAATGAACACATGTATTCAGTTTCAAAATGAAAGTATGAACTGTGTGCAAACCAAATCAGATACAATGTTGTGGACTGCGTGTTCAGTATGAGCTGAGTGCAAATGCAATGAATGAGCTATGTGTTCATCAGTAAAGTAAATGAGATGTGTGTTCAGAATTGAAATGAATGAGCTGCGTGTTCATCAGTAAAGTATATGAGCTGTGTGTTCAGAATTAAAATGAATGAGCTGCGTGTTCATCAGTAAAGTATATGAGCTGTGTGTTCAGAATTGAAGTGTGTGAGCTGCGTGTTCAACATAAAGTATATGAGCTGTGTGTTCACCTCAAAAGTTTGAGCTACGTGTTCAGATTTGAAAAACCGTGGGCTGTGTGTTCACCTTAAAAGTTTGGGCTGCGTGTTCAACTTTCAAAACTATGGGCTGTGTGTTCATAATCAAGAGTTTTGGGCTACGTGTTCAGATTTTAGAAAACTGTGGCCTATGTGTTCACCATCAAAAGTTTGAGCTGCGTGTTCAAATTTCAAAACCGTGGGCTATGTGTTCACCATCAAAAGTTTGAGCTGCGTGTTCAGATTTCAAAACAGCGGACCATGTGTTCATCATCAAAACAGTGGGCTGTGTGTTCACCATCAAAACAGTGGGTTGTGTGTTCACCATCAAAAGTTTGGGCTGTGTGTTCAACTTTCAAAAACCATGGGCTGTGTGTTCATAATCAAGAGTTTGGGCTGCGTGTTCAACTTTCAAAAACTGTGGGCTGCGTGTTCACGATAAAAAGTTTGAGCTGTGTGTTCAGAAATTCGAATGATTGAGCTGTGTGTTCAAAATACAAACAGAATGTTATGTTATAGACTAAGTGTTCAAAACAAGCAGTGTGTCAACTCAACGGAACTCTGTGTTGTGAGATATGTGCTAAAATAAGCAGAAGTATGGTGCGCAAATGTGTTCGGAACGAGCGGATAAGCATACATAGCGAAAGCATGAAATGCGCAAGAAATGCAGAATACATTGTGGAAAATGTAAAAATAAAGTACGTACCTCTCGTGCTTGGTGAGAGAGGTGGGACTCTAGCTCCCGTAACAGCAGGTCTGCGGACGCCAGGCGATCAAAGTCGGTGAAATGGTAGAAAACACTCGGGGGAAGGATGTGCTTCGGAGGGTCGTACCTCTCGGGATCAAAGGGGCGGATCCTCAGAGGCAATGACATAATGTATGGCTCATCCCCGCCGCCTAGAGGACCCCCACCCTGAGGAAAATGACCTGCCATTTCAAGAAATCTGCAAAAATGAGCAAAATGAGCCAAAATTGGAAAACGTCAACCAAAGTCAACTCTCGGGAAATGAAAAAGTCAACAAAAGTCAACTCCCGAGAAAATGTTCCAAATGTTGAGACAAACTTACCTCAAGTGGTGAAAATGGAGAAAGAAGCCCCGAAATCAAATTTTAATCGGTCCAAAGTGAAGAAAACTGAAAGATTTCGCGAAACAACTTTGCGTGGGGCGTTGGAAAGCGCGTATAAAGAGTAGATCTGAGAGAGAAAATGGTCTAGGAAGGAAGGAGAGCTGAATTCGGACCTGAAGTTGTGAGGAAAAGTGCTTTGGCCAAGTGTATTTAAAGAAACAAATGCAAAAGGACAAAACTGCCCCTGTTTTTGGCAAGGTGGTCGGCCGACCACCTTTTCTGGTAGCCCGACCACCCCCTCTCACCAAACCTGGTCGGTGGCCCCCATACATGGTCGGTGGCCCTCCTGAGTGGTCTCCCATGCCTCTTTGAGCTCCCTGCAAATTTTGCTGGTGATCGGAGTCCCCAGCTCTCGAGAAAGTACAAGGAAAGTGCACTTTCCGGCGCGAAATCCCTCCGCGGGAACTTCAACTCCAACTTTCGATGCGTGTTTCGTCGTCATTCGTCAAAAGCAAGGTGTATCCTTTTTGAGTACGTTGCGACCCCTCCGGGAGGTAAACCGGAGGTTGCGATTGAGTTGTCCTCATCAAAGCTCGCATTTCTTTGCTTGATGTTTTGTTTTAAACATGCTCGTAAAGTCGCACTTATCTTGCGTTATTGTGCATGCCACTCGCATTGTTGTGAACATCGCTTGCATTGTTGTGCATGTTTCACCGGTATTGTCATACCTCCATACTTAACTTGCGTTGTCACACACGTTTCTCCTCGCATTGCGATGCACTTTCCCATCGGCACCATGTTTGTTTGCGTTTGATATAGTGTTGAACATATGTTGTGCTTGTTTAGCTTCTCTCTTTTGCAGGCACAATATTGTACGTATGGTTCATTTGAAGCTGGTGCGACCAGACGAGCCGCACAGGTATTGTATCTTCTCCGCGTGAGGCGTAACGAGAATTGAATAATTCTCTTACATCCTTTCTGCATTGAAATGTAGTTGCTGCTTTGCATTCTTGCTTAAAATTATTGCATCTATTATGAATATTTGCTTCATTACAGCTTGCTGCTTTGCATGATCATGAGTTACGTTCGACTTGGTGCATATTGTTTTGCATTTTGCCCCACCTATGGGCATGCCTGCGGGCACATCTCTTTGTTTATCTTGCCTGTTTGTCTAAGTCTTCGGCCTTGTCAAAATGGGTTGTCTCTGGGCTTTGACATTCACTCCCGTCAATTACGACTTCCGAGTTCTGTCAAAGAGGGGCAACTGTAGACACCCCATTTTTGACCGACCTTAAGACTCAGACGTCGCCGATTGAGCACTCGATGATGATGCATATTGTGCTCGTTCTGAGGTCACAGAGTCTCAGCTGAGAGCCTTGCCTCCGGACTTCAGGACTCTTTTGTGCTTTACCTCGATTTGCGAACCAGGTCCTATTTTCTCTATTTTCTCTTCTCGAAGGGAGGGAGACGTCTCGAAGACCATCTCTCAGTGGCCGTAGGCTACGTTTCGTGGTCATAGGCCACTACTCCCATTTGGAGACCAGTTTCTGATTTTCGGAGCCGTCGACCGTGTGCCTCGGTTCGGGACCGCTTAACTTTCTCCGTTTGCTCCGGTTTTTGGCACACACCTTGTTCCCTCTCCCTAGAGGGACACTATGGCCCGGGAGACCACCTTTGTGGTCGCACGCCACCTCCGGTGCTTAATAGTCAGTTTTAGGGGCCTCCGGCCGCTCGTTTTGACCCCCGAACCCTCGTTTTGCATCGGTGTGGGTTGTTTTTTTGGCATGGACCCTATTTTCATTGTTTGGAAGGTGGTACAGGGGTGGGAGTCCAGCAATTCTCTTGGAGACCACCTCTTCTCCCGCCGGCCGATTTTCTTGTCAAGAAGCTGGTCTCCTTGGTTTTTGGGCCACATTTTCTAGTCTTCCATACCACCACTGAATTGCATTCACCTGGGAGACCACCAATATGGGCTGGCCGACCACCTTTTGAGCTTGAACCTTTTGACCCTGGTCGGCCGACCAGGGGGAGTGGTCGGCCGACCACCTGAACTGGTCGGCCAGCCTTCTGCTTTTTTGTCTCTCTGAATGCAATCCAGTTGTGCCAGCTGGGAGGCATTTGTTCCATCCTCCGAGGATTGACCCTCTTGTTTTGGCTTCTTAAAGAAGCTTGGCCCTTTACTCTTAGCTTCTAAGAGAAGCTTGACCTTTTGTTGAGCTTCTTGAGGAAGCTTGACCCCTTTGATCTAGCTTCCTCAAGAAGCTTGACCTTTTTGGTTTAGCTTCCTTAAGAAGCTTGGCCCCTTTGCTCCAAGCTTCTAAGAGAAGCCTTGGACCTCTTCTTCTATAAGAGAGACCCTCCTCTCCACTTGCAAGGGTTGAGTTTTTTTTTTGTCTAAAGCTTATACACTTCCCTCCATATCTCTCTACTTCAAGCTTCAAAAGTCCATAGTTCTTGGACCCTTTGCACTACACCTCCAAGAACAATACCTCCACTATCAACCTAAACACCTTGGAGCTCATTTTCAAAGGTTGAAGAGTTCCTACTTTGGTCCAGAAGCTGCTGGAGGTCTTCTCTACAAGGGTAACCCTGATTCCCTCTTTTTAAGCATTGTTTTGCTTCACATCTTAGCTCCATTTGCAAGCATATTTAGGCTTTGTCATAAACTGAAAAAAGTCTTGTTTTGAGCTTCTAAACATGTTTGTTTAAGACTATTTTTCTGTTGGGGGTCATCTACCCCCTTGCATGCTTCATTTCCTCTTGTTTTAGGCCATGCATTAGGGCTTTTGTTGTGAGCTTTCTTCGCCCTTTTGACCACTGAAATCCAGCGGATTTTCAGTGGTTATTATTTGTTTTTGAGCATCAAAATCAGAGAGGGGTGACCCTCTCGCCCCTTGTTTTGTTTATTAGCTTTCTTGGCCTTTCAAAGGAGCCCCTATTTGCATGTTTTCAAGCCATGTTTCAGGCCACTTTTTGTGAGTTTTGTAACCTGCATAGGCTCTGTCCGGAGCCCTTTTTGCCATGTTGAATGTCTATTGTGCATGTGTAGAGTAATCCTCTTCAAGGCCTTCCAAAGGGGCCTTTACTTGCATGCTTCCTAGGCTCATTTCAGGGCCTTTTTAGTGAGTTTTAGGGCCATCATAACCTCTGTCCAGAGGTGGTTTTGCCATTTTGTATGTCCATCATGCATGTGTTGAATAACCCTCTTATTGGCCTTTCAAAGGAACATATCATTCTTGCATGCATTGGCCATGTTTCCATGGGTTTTGGGCATTATTTGGCATGGCATACTTCTATTTTTGGCTGGTTTGGTGAGCTCTCATGTGCTTCATATAGTTGTAGTGCAAATCATGGTTCACAAGCTTGTATTGCATGATCTTTTGGCCCTTAATTCTAGCACTTTTTGGCCATGTCTTAGACTGATTTTGTGCATATTTTGGACTTCCTTAGCTCTGTTTTTGGGTCTCATGGTCGAATGATGTTTGTTTTGCATGCTTGTAGTTCAATGTCCATGATTAGTTTTAAGTTTCGAGGTCTATTACATGCATATACGGAGGTGTTTTCATGTTTTGGGGCCATTGCATATCATATTTCAGAGCTTACATGTATGCCATATTCCCATGATTTTCACTCTTTAAATGCGTTTGAGAGTTGGGCTTGTATGCCTTGTTTTCGGACCATTGAATGAGCTTCATTTCTTTGCATATTGAGCCATCATTTTAGGCCATTTTCCCACTGTCTTGGACCTGCCTAGGGTCTGTTTAGGGCTGGTCTTGCCATTTGTGCATCACTTTATGTACCTCTAGTGTAATCCGCTTCACTAGTTTCAGTAATTGTGCCATCTAACATGCATTGTGTGAAGTGTTTGCATGATTCGGGACCATTGTGCATCATGTTTCAAAGCTGGAGAATGTGTGTTTCCATGTCATATTTCATCCTTTGCCATGCTTAGTTAGAGTTGCATGTTGTGCCTTAGGATCGGTCCTTTGTATTCGTGCATGTTTGCATGTATTTCGGTTGTCTCATTTTCATGTATGGCCACTGATTTGAGTGTGGCTGAGGTCCACTCATATTGGTTTAAGCCCACCTTACATTGTGTATGCCATTTGGTTCATGTTGTCGCATGTTTGACCATCGCATTGCGTATGCTTTGATTATGCCTTTGTGTATGTCCATCTTCGTATGTGTGCATTGTGTATACCATATAGTTCATGTGCATTGTGTATGCCATTTCAGTCCATAGCATTGCGTATGCTAGGTTGCATGTGTGCATATCATCCCTCGCATGCCAACATGATTAGGTTGCATTGCATTTAGGGTTGCATGTTAGTCGCATTGTGTATGCCATCTCATTGCATTGTGTTTGGGGTAGGGTTAGTCCAAACACGGGAAACGAGGGACGTTTCATACTCAAAGTGACGAAACGTGTCTCAATTTCCGGTCGCCGACACTCCGGATTACCCATGATGGAGTTTAGGCCTTGTTGTGTTTATGTGTGCATCCATTTCATATTGAGTCGTGCAATTTGACTCCTCGGCCATCATGCATCGAGATGTGTGATTGGTGGCACGAGGATCGAAGTCTACACTCCCTAGAGCTTGTGCAATTACGGGGAGAGTGGTCATGCGCACATGTGTTGAAAATACTTTGCCATGCCCCTTTCTTGCTCTCTGTTGCAGCAAATCGGAATCCAGCAGCAAAAACTAGTCAGCAGCCTTCGGAAGTTTTGTACAGTGTTCTAGGGCCAATTGCAAAATAGAGGCAAATCGGGGCATCGCAAGGAATTTCCTGACAAGGCGACTCGAGCATGCATGCATCTTTCATCATTCGGAACAAGAGCTGAGGCAGTCCATTTTATAGTTTGCATGCTAATTTATTCGCTTTCCTAGTTAATTTGCTAATTAATTAGGGTTTTGTAATATTTAATTAGCTAGAGTAGTTAATTATTTATTTGGTCTGTATTATTTATTTGGACCCTCCGCGAGAGGGCGAACTTTGTAATAAGTGTGCGTGTGTGTGATGCATGTCTTCCAACCTGTAGACACCCCATTTTTGACCGTCCATATGACTTCGACGCGACTGATGGTTTACATGGTGGAGAAAGTTGTGCAGGGGAAAGGTGCAATTTCTTTGGCAAAGAGAGAGGAACAAATCCAAACTTCATGCCCCATTTTGGACCAAAGCTATTTTGAATGGTTTTTAGACCTTAAAACCCTCTCTTTCAAAACATTTTTGAAATAAAGTTTCTGCGATGTTCCGAGGCTCGCCTTTTGTCAAACGTCGCGTTTTTCGGTAAACCGAGCAAGGACAAAGTGGAAATGAACGAAAGAGAGATGAAATCTTTGAAAAATCTTTCAAAACACCTTACTTAGGGGTTTGAAGTTGAAGAAAAGAAGAGAAGAGGGAAGAAATCCAGTCGGGGGAGAAAATGGGCATGAACCGTTAAAAGAGAGTCGAGCAGCCCTCGCCGAATCGGGCCTATTCATTTGGATACTTGGAATCAAGCTATGAGGCCACCACCGTTGGAAATATTACTCCCGGGGCTTCATTTTTCACTCAAGAATCTCCTAAATCCAATTCCGGATAGGGGAGATATCGTTGATTGAAGTAGGGTATCACTCCGGTTGGGACCGAATCTGCGCGGCTTCACGGAAACGGGCATAACGTTTTCCACAGGAGGAAGTTTGATGCAAGGTTTGTGCCATTGGAAAGATAACTTCCGGGGCTTCAATTTGGACACTTGAATGGCCACCATTGGACTTCCCAATCACCCACCGGCCACTTTTCTTCCCGATAGCTTTTTTTTTTGTCCTGAAAGTAGCTGGCCGGCCAGAAAATCTGGCTGGCTGGCCACCTATTTGGTGAAATGACTTTTTTGCCCTTTTAAACTAGCCGGCCATGCCCCCCTCCCCAAGTGTGTCGTAGAAGTGAATTTTGTTTTCCACTACACCCATGACCGAGGGTTTGCCACTTTTGGGGGGAAACTTGAATTAGTTTTCCCCCCCATTTTTCCTCCTCTTTTCCACCCATTTTGCTTATATATACAGCCCCTCCCCTTCAAATTTGGGGGTTACAAAATTTGTTTTGAGAGCCTTGCATCAATTCTCCCTCTCTCTCTACTCTAAGCCTCAAAACACCAAGTCCTACACCCTTTTCTTCATCACCACCTAGCACTACACTACCACTTCCATTTCCAGCAGCTTGGAGCTCTTCTCAGAGGCTAGGAGGCACCATTTTTCAGTCCAAGAGGCAGCCAACGCTTGGTCTTCAAGGGTAAGCACCATTTCCCCCTTTTCTAGCTCATTTTTGTACCATTTCTTAGCCCTCTTTGCTTACTGTTTTGAGCGCCGACCAAAGCTGAAAGTGGCATTTCTTTGAGCTCTATTTCATCTTTCATTAAGGGTCTTACCCTGTTTGGGACCCCCATTTTGCACTTGCTTCATTACCCCTTTGTATGCCATAATCTTGCATAGTATTTTTGGCCTATGTGTAATCTGTTTTGGAGCATGATGCAAATTGTAGATAGGCTTATTTTGAGCCCTTCTTCAACATTGAAGAAGGGATTATCACTGTTTGGGACCTCCATGTGCCACTTGTCATTATCCCCCTCTTTGGTCCCCATTTTTGCATGATTTATTAGCCTATTGAGCTTCTGTTTTTGGACCTTGGTCCGAACTGAAAATGGCCCTATTTTGACCCCCTCTTAATGTTTCATTAAGGGTCTATGGATTTTTGGGACATCCTTTTTATACTTCATGGTATAGCTCTCTTGGTGCCCTTATTTTGCATAGTATTTTGAGCATACTTGTATACTGTTTTGGGCTTGGCCATCAACTGTAAAACATCATTTTTTTGGCCCCTCTTCAATATTGTAGAAGGTCCCTTCTCTGTTTACGGCCAGAATTTGTGACTTGCTTCATTACCTCCATTGCGGAGCCATTTTTGCATGCTAATTTAGTCCCACTTGTGCTCACTGTTTGGCCATGCTTTAAACTGTAAACATGCTTGTTTTGGGTCTGCCTTGCTTCTGTCTTTACACTTCATGTTCAAATTATGCATGCTTTGTATAGCTACAAGTCATTTCATGTGCTTAATCTTGCATTTCGGGATTGATTTCGTGCATCGGGTGCATTTTTGCCATGCTTCGGGGCTGTTTCGCATCTCATTTTGCTACTGAAATTTGCATGTTTGCATATCATATCCCATGTCTTGCCATGTCTTGTTAGAGTGGCATTTCCGTGCCTTAGGGTCGGTCCTCGGTTTGCGTGCACGTGTGCACGTATCCCGAGTTATCTCATTTTCATCATTATGGCCTCCTATGTGAGTGTGGCTGAGGTCCACTTGTGTTGGTGTAAGCCCATATTGCATTGTGTATGCCATTTCATTCCATAGCATTGCGTATGCTAGGCCGTATATTAGTGCATTGTGTATGCCATGTTTCCTCGTGTATCGTGTATGCCATTTCATAGCCTTTCGCATGTTAGGTTGTATCTTAGTTGCATTTCATGCATATCATGCATATTGCATCGTGTCCGGGATAGGAGTTAGCCCGGGCACGGGAAACGAGGTACGTTCCGTACTCCGAGTGACGGAACGTGTCTCAATTCCTCAGTCACCGACACTCCGGATTATCCATGATGGAGTTAGGTTTTGTTGTATTTTCATGTGCATTCATTCCATATTGAATTGTGCAAATCAACTCCTCGACCATCATGCATCGAGATGCGTGATTGGTGGCACGAGGATCGAGGCATGCATACATTTGTGAAAATACATTGCTATGCCCCTTTCCTGCTCTCTGTTGCAGCAAAATCAAGAATCAGCAGTCTCCCGAGGCTTGGCGCGCTTTTCAAGAACAACTGCAAAACAGAGGCTAATTGGGGCATCCCAGTGGATTTCCGCGCAAGGCAACCTAAACATACATCATTCATCAGAATCAAGGCAGTCCCTGGCTTGCATGCCAGTTTATTATTATTTTCTTAGTTAATTTGTAAATTAATTAGGAATTTGTACACATTTTGGAGTGTATTATTTGGACTGTAATATTCTTTTATTCGGGACTGTATATTTATTCGGACCCTCTTCGCGAGGGCATAATTGTAATAAGTGTGGGTGAGTGTGATGTATGTCTTCCAACCCCACGTCTTTCTTCCCTTTTATTTACCAGCTTATAATGGTTAGATTAGGGCATGTTTCAATTAGCATACAGTATGATAGCATGTTTGCATTTATTCATCTGTCTTGCACGCACCGGGCTCGGCGCATCATACTAACTGCATTTGTACTTCAATTCTAAGTTGAATACATGATAGCTGTTGCATCTCATATGCCATGTTTAGAATAGCCGAGCCTGCTATAGTTGCATTTTTGCATGTGTTGCATTAGGCATTTCTGTATAGCTAGGATCATGCATGATTTCTAATCGGTTTCTGTTTTGGCTTGGAGTACTCGATGAGTTTTTATGGTTTAGCATCCTTGCATGCGTGTGAGTGACTGCCATGAATAGCATGCTTACCATGAGGCTAACTACTTATGTGATATAACTGCCTGAATGCCTGTGGGTGAAGGTTGGGTTATTTGGATTGGAACAATTCATCAAATGTTTGTTTTAAGCCCACTAGATAGTGGCAAAACCATGTTTTCTAAGCCCACCTGAGGGTGGCAAAATCTGCATTTTAAGCCTACTTGCGGGTAGCAAACCATCTTTCAAAAACAAACACGAAATGTTTTGTTCCAATTCAGACGACCCGGTCTATACTTATATGTTGTGCGCATCATATAGTAAATCTAGGCTAATAACCGGAATAAGAGCACACAATGTTTTCAAAGCTAGATATCATGGTTAGTAGAGGCCGATCTTTGATCGGGCGAGCGGGGGTGCTCACGAAGTGACCTTCCCCAATCGTACCCAAGTTCCCGAGCCGAAGCAACTTTGGTGATGACGGACACGTGGCCTTAGGCAACGAGTCAGGGTTTCCTAAATTTTCCAAAAATAAAATATTTAGGTGGCGACTCTGTATCTGGCAAAGCAGTCCATGTTTGGCACTTCTTTCAAAAAATCTGTTTTCTCAAAACGATTTGCCGGATTTGGACTCTTTGGTTCAGATTATGAACCGTGACAACAAATCAAGTCCGAGCTGTAGCGAGGTCCCCCGCGGGCTTATTACAGTTTCTGGCGACTCCGCTGGGGATTTAGAGAACTTGACTCGAACTCATGATATCTGGTTTTGACTACACTTGTGTGTTTCTTTGCATTGCATTTGCATTGGTGCGCCTCGGACACCGTGTTTGCCATCTGCTATTCCTGAACGGTTTGCCGGAGGCTTGTCTTGTCAAGGCATGACCATAAGGCTGACCGGTTGTGGGCTCTGCCAGTATGGGAACACAAACCCCGGTTTTACCGGGGTACCCTTTTTGATCATTCGACCTAGTGCATATTCGAATCCATAGTGACCATTCCAAACTAGGACAAGTTGCTTACCCGTTTATAGGTTGTTTGAAACCGCTGCATGCGTTGTAAAACCCTAGCTCCTGACAAAAATAGGACAGGGAAACCCTACCCCAACATAGGGGTGTTTTGGCTCTCACTTATCTGTTGTGTGCTTTTAGAGTGCGTCTCTACGGGAATGCATGTATCAGTTTGCAAGTTTGGGCATCAGGCCTGCGGGCACCAGTTCAGTATTTTGGGATTCAGTTTACCTGAGGGTATCAGTTCACGGCAGAATTCTGTAGGGGCGCAGTCATTCAGCTCTGCTCATATGGGTTATCGTGAAATCAGGCTGGGATGCTGTCTGTTTTTCTTTTGCTAAGTAATCTTGGAACCATAGCTTCAGAAGGGTCTAATATCCCCGGGTACTCTGGACTGTGTTGTTATGTGATCAGGGGATGAACCACCTGCAGGCGGCACTCAGTTTACTCCAGACGTGGGAATGGCACGCACTGTTCTGAACAATGTGAAATACCAGTTTTTGTGCTTTCTGACTTGGGTATTGGGTCAGTTTGTTGTTTTGTTTTGAGTCTGTCTTTTTGTTTTGAGTCAGTCTCTTTTGTTTTGGGTCTGTCTTGTTGTATCGAGTCAGTCCTGTTGTATAGGAGTCGGGTGATTCCAGGGGTGTTACCTCGGGCGTCACCATTTTGTTTTGTGTTTGTCTTTTCATTTTGTCTTGAGTCTGTTTCTGCCGAGGAGCCAGTTACACCAATAGATTTGAATGAACAGCAGTGATTTTCACGCTCTCGCGTTTACTTCTGCCTTGTGCCAGTTTGCCGGAAGTTCTGAATGAGATGACAGTATTTGACTAAGAACTCTGTCTTTTCTGTGCCTGAAGTCATTGTAATGACCTGAGTTTTTCAAAACTTTTTGAACACTGTGGTGAAAACAAAAGGAAAGAATTCCTCGGGATTTGCAAAACTTTGATCAAACTGAGAGAAAGAGAGGCGTGCTAAGCCCTTAATGAATGAAATCATGCTTGTTAGTATGAGTACTGGGAAGGATCCTGGCTTGATCCAGATTGGTTCTACACTGTCTTCAGCGAGCGATTTGTCGCTTTCTTAAAAATTTTCAAAAAAAAATGTTTTGCGCGGTCCTGCGAAGACCTGTGTGGAATCGCTCTTGAGATTGTGCAGCCTAGGATCGCTCTCAGCCTCGAGACTCAACCCCTTGCTTCCAAACCTTGAACTTGAATTCAGAATGTTCAACGGTCAACTACAATGTGAGGCCTGTGTGGCCAGATTTGAAGCAGCCCTCGAACAAGAGGCCAGAAAGTCGGATCAAGAAGATCAGAAGATCAGAAGAAGAAGCTTGCAAAGCTAGAACAGAAGTACCCTTCGAACTAGGGGCAAAGATGTCAGATGTGCTCGAAGAGCCGAAGATGAGTCCTCTTGCAAATCAACAGCCACTCTCCTGGATACGGATGGCCTCAAAACCTTACAACCATTTGGCATGGACCAAGCTACACTTTTACCCTTTGAGAGGCTCGCTGGGCCAAAAACCCGGAAGGGCGACCCAGGCAAAAGTTAGAGCAAGAAAAAATACAAAAAGCAAAAAAGAAAAAAAGAAAGAAAAGAGAAAATGAAAAAAAAAAGAGAAAAGAAAAAAAAAAAAAAGGGAAAAAGAAGAAAAGAAATGAAAATGAAAAGAAAAGAAAAACAAAGCTCGCAAGGTTGAAAACCTGCAACAGGCGCCTTGGCAAAAGTTAGAGCATAAAAAGGAGAGGTTAAATACTCGAGTGTACCTTAACCCCGAACTACGTAAGGCTTGATTCCCATCTTTGGGATACGTAGGCAACTTCATCCTGATGTCCAGCCATAAAACACTTCAATTTGATTGTGTCCATGCGATGGTTTTGGTCATCTTTGTCTTCGCTGTATCTGAGAGTCTGGTTGTGTTCGTCGCTCTGAGGACTGACTACAATGCGCGGTGCCTATCCAAACAAGGGGCAACTTTCCGTTGCCATTCAAAACGCCGCAGTGTTTCAAACAAGGGGCAACTTTCCGTTGCCATGCAGTCTCCAGCAGGGGCAATTTTCCATTGCTATGGGTCCGAGAGTTGTGCATCTCAAGAGTAGGTTCATGCTCATTGAGCAGTGGTCGTTTGCAAAAATAGTTTTTGAGAATTTTTACTGAGGTTGACTAATCTTCTCGAAAAGTACTCCATTTTTCAAAACTGGACCATTTCTTGGACCCAAAAAAGGAAAACTCTCAGTGCTCATAGCCTAACTTGCATGATTTTAAATCAGAAAATCGAACAAGCGCGTTAATCTAACTCTCATGTGGTCAAAACTGTTTTATAGAAAGCAAAAAAAAAATGGTCAAAATGATGAACTAGGGGCACAGTTGAGTCAGGTGTTCTGTCTTTTCCCCTTTGTCAAAATACTTGCAGAAAGGGCACTCTACTTGTCGAAAAGGCACCGTATTCGCCAGAAAAGGGCACAACAAAGGGCAGAAAGCTCTCACATCCTCCAAGCAACGAGGTATCAAGCAAAGTGCGAAGCACGAACTGGAATGGGCATGGAGATATCCACTCCATCATCTGGACAGATCTTATCACGTCCAACTCCCCAGAAAGCATCGTCAACCGGTCAGCTGCAAATTTGCTACACACCCAGTTGTAGCACAACCCCTCTGTGGAGAAGTTCACTGCTGTGCGCAGGAGAAAAAGAATCTAGCAGCATGCTAGGGGCAAGAGCCCGCAACTTCCTATTTATCCATCAACCACCCAGGGGAGGGATGAAAAATGAGAGATTGAAGAATAGAGAGATGTGCGAGAGAAAAAAGTGAGAAAAGGGCTTTTTCAGAAAAAACAGAGCTTGAGGGCCAGTGAGTGATGTGAGAACCACAAATGAGAAAGGGTGGGAAACACTACCCGATGAAACAGGCTCCCTGTGCACGTCTGAGTGTCGTGTCTTTTTGTTTTATCTCGATTCTTGTTTTGAGTCATTTCGAGTGTTACTCGATATGTCTAGGTTGTGTGCCTTTTATTTCCTTATTAAGTCGTTTTGCTGTGTTCAGTTGTAGGCTCAATACCTGGTCGAAAACTCATCTCTCGATTTCAAAAAAATAAAATCGTTTTGTGCTCCGAGTGCCGTGCCGTTCTCCACATCTGTGCAAAACAAGATTCGTTCTTTCATAAAATCACAGCGTTCAACCCTGGTCATGTGAGAACAGTAAAACCAGGACCTATCTGAAGCTATGAAAGTTCCAGGCTGCAAAGCAAAAGAAAAGAGGGAAAATGTTGGGCATCTGAGATTGTTTCAACTTCTGCAAGTTCCGTCATTGCATCCTGTATGTTCAAAATGAGCTGTGTGCCCGAAGAATGCGCTGTTTGCCCGAGATCTGCTGTGTGCCCAAGATGAGCTGCGTGCCCGAAATGCGCTGTGTGCCCAAAAGAGCTGTGTGCCCAGATTGAACAGAATTTTGTGTTGCGAGTTGCGCGCCTAACGAACAGAGTGTTGTGTTGTGAGCTGTGTGCCAAGTGAATGGAATGCTATGTCGTAAGCTGTGTGCCAAGTCTTGCATTGTGCACGCGTTTCATCGCACTTATTACATTTATTTGCATCTTGTGTTATCTCTTATTGTTTATCCTTTTACGCTGAGTAGTGTTTGGGATCGTTGTCCTCCGGGACTTTCTCAGGTTGCGTTGTGCGCGCACTTGAGCGGTTGTTTTCGGACCTCTTCTCACGATTTCAGCGTGTTTGGAATTTATCCCAGGTTGCGTTGTAGACGCGCTGGGCGGGTTGTTTTTTAGGACCTCCTCTCACGATTTCAGCGTGGTTAGAGTGTTCTCTTCCTCACATGATTTCAGCGTGTTTGGAATTTATCCCAGTTTGCGTTGAAGACGCGCTGGGCGGGTTGTTTTAGGACCTCTCCTCACGATTTCAGCGTGGTTTGAGTGTCCCGTTCCTCACACGATTTCAGCGTGTTTGGATCTTATCTCAGGTTGCGTTGTGCACGCACTTGAGCGGTTGTCTTCGGACCTCTTCTCACGATTTCAGCGTGGTTTGAGTGTCCCGTTCCTTACGCGATTTTCAGCGTGTTTGGAATCTATCTCAGGTTGTGTTGTGTATGCACCTGGGCGGGGTTTTTGGACCTCTTCTCACGATTTCAGTGTGTTTGGAATTTATCCCAAGTTGCGTTGCAGACGCGCTGGGTGGGCTGTTTTTGGACCTCCTCTCACGATTTCAGCGTGGTTTGAGTGTCCCGTTCCTTACGCGATTTTCAGCGTGTTTGGATTTTATCTCAGGTTGCGTTGTGTGCGCACCTGGGCGGTTGTCTTCGGACCTCTTCTCACGATTTCAGCGTGGTTTGAGTGTCCCGTTCCTTACGCGATTTTCAGCGTGTTTGGAATCTATCTCAGGTTGTGTTGTGTATGCACCTGGGCGGGCTGTTTTTGGACCTCTTCTCATGATTTCAGCGTGGTTAGAGTGTTCTTTTCCTCACACGATTTCGACGTGTTTGGAATTTATCCCAGGTTGCGTTGTAGACGCGCTGGGCGGGCTGTTTTTGGACCTCCTCTCACGATTTCAGCGTGGTTTGAGTGTTCCCTTCCTCACACAATTTCAGCGTGTTTGGAATTTATCTTAGGTTGCGTGGAACGCGCTCCTGATTGATTTTCTTCGTTCTTCCTCCACTCACGAGTCCAGCGTGGTTGGCGTATGTCGCCGTTTTGCATACATTGCACTCTTTGTTGCATCACATCTATTATCTATTGCATCACATCTATCACATCCATTACATCATATCTATTTTATTGCCTGGTCTAGGAGACCTTAAATCCTCTAAAGGTGCAATTCCTTTGGTGTTTGTCGTGCCCGAACGACTTCCAGTGGTCTGGTATAGCCACCTGCCTGTGTTAGCGGTGAGTTCCTAGGAGACCAACTGAGACGGTGGAAACTAGAGTTCGAATAGCTTATGCCTAGAACGTAAAGGTTCGGGATTTTCGAGACTAAAGTCTGGTTTAAATACCCAGGGGTATATCCTCGGCTTGAAATCTGTATGGCAGCCCCATAGATTGAGATAGCATGTGTATGCGCCTCAATTCTGGATACTGAATCAACCTAGTCTGTCACCCTGTTGGAGAATAGGGAAAGCTGCGACCATAGTCAGGGAGAAAAGTAGTACCTGTGGTTCAACCAAGAAGAAGCGGAAGATTCTCACATCAGCATAAGATAGGACATTGCCGAGGTAAGTCATTGCCAATTGCCCTTGTAAGGTACCTCCCTTTTCCTAGCTATCACATTACATTTTAGCCACTACATTACAGTTCATTGCATGAATCCTCAATTTTCAAACCGGCTTCGCGTAGCGTGTAAGTCCAATCTTCAAACCGGCTTCGCGTAGCGTATAAGTCCAATTATCGAACCGGCTTCGCGTAGCATATAAGTCCAATCTTCAAACCGGCTTCGCGTAGCGTATAAGTCCAATTATCAAACCGGCTTCGCGTAGCGTGTAAGTCCAATCTTCAAACCGGCTTCGCGTAGCGTATAAGTCCAATTATCAAACCGGCTTCGCGTAGCGTATAAGTCCAATCTTCAAACCGGCTTCGCGTAGCGTATAAGTCCAATTATCAAACCGGCTTCGCGTAGCGTGTAAATCCAATCTTCAAACCGGCTTCGCGTAGTGTGTAAGTCCAATTTTCAAACCGGCTTCGCGTAGCGTTAAGTCCAATCTTCAAACCGGCTTCGCGTAGCGTGTAAGTCCAATCTTCAAACTGGCTTCGCGTAGCGTATAAGTCCAATTATCAAACCGGCTTCGCGTAGCGTATAAGTCCAATCTTCAAACCGGCTTCGCGTAGCGTATAAGTCCAATTATCAAACCGGCTTCGCGTAGCGTATATGTCCAATCTTCAAACCGGCTTCGCGTAGCGTATAAGTCCAATCTTCAAACCGGCTTCGCGTAGCGTATAAGTCCAATTTTCAAATCGGCTTCGCGTAGCGTATAAGTCCAATTATAAAAATCTTCCTGCATATCATTTTGCATCCTGCCCCTGAACTACGCTGGTTTGATTCCTTGCAAAGGGATACGTAGGCAGCCTGCGGGCACAACCATTTATTTATCTATATTTTGTTTGTTTGTTCAAGTCTTCGGCCTTGTCAAAAATGGGTCGTCTCTGGGCTTTGACATTCACTCCCGTCACTTCTTGACTTCCGAGATCTGTCAAAGAGGGGCAACTGTAGACACCCCATTTTTGACCGTCCATAAGACTTCGACGCGACTGATGGTTTACATGGTGGAGAAAGTTGTGCAGGGGAAAGGTGCAATTTCTTCGGCAAAGAGAGAGGAACAAATCCCAACTTCACGCCCCATTTTGGACCAAAGCTATTTTGAATGGTTTTTAGACCTTAAAACCCTCTCTTTCAAAACATTTTTGAAATAAAGTTTCTGGGATGCTCCGAGGCTCGCCTTTTGTCAAACGTCGCGTTTTTCGGTAAACCGAGCAAAGACAAAGTGGAAATGAACGAAAGAGAGATGAAATCTTTGAAAAATCTTTCAAAACACCTTACTTAGGGGTTTGAAGTTGAAGAAAAGAAGAGAAGAGGGAAGAAATCCAGTCGGGGGAGAAAATGGGCATGAACCGTTAAGAGAGAGTCGAGCAGCCCTCGCCGAATCGGGCCTATTCATTTGGATACTTGGAATCAAGCTATGAGGCCACCACCATTGGAAATCTTACTCCCGGGGCTTCATTTTTCACTCAAGAATCTCCTAAATCCAATTCCGGATAGGGGAGATATCGTTGATTGAAGTAGGGTATCACTCCGGTTGGGACCGAATCTACGCGGCTTCACGGAAACGGGCATAACTTTTTCCACAGGAGGAATTTTGATGAAAGGTTTGCACCATTGGAAAGATAACTTCCGGGGCTTCCATTTGGACACTTGAATGGCCACCATTGGACTTCCCAATCACCCACCGGCCACTTTTCTTCCCGACAGCTTTTTTTTTTGTCCTGAAAGTAGCTGGCCGGCCAGAAAATCTGGCTGGCTGGCCACCTATTTGGTGAAATGACTTTTTTTCCCTTTTAAACTAGCCGGCCATGCCCCCCTCCCCAAGTGTGTCCTAGAAGTGAATTTTGTTTTCCACTACACCCATGACCGAGGGTTTGCCACTTTTGGGGGGAAACTTGAATTAGTTTTCCCCCCATTTTCCCCCCTCTTTTCCACCCATTTGCTTATATATACAGCCCCTCCCCTTCAGATTTGGAGGGTTAAAAAATTTGTTTTGAGAGCCTTGCATCAATTCTCCCTCTCTCTCTACTCTAAGCCTCAAAACACCAAGTCCTACACCCTTTTCTTCATCACCACCTAGCACTACACTACCACTTCCATTTCCAGCAGCTTGGAGCTCTTCTCAGAGGCTAGGAGGCACCATTTTTCAGTCCAAGAGGCAGCCAACGCTTGGTCTTCAAGGGTAAGCACCATTTCCCCCTTTTCTAGCTCATTTTTGTACCATTTCTTAGCCCTCTTTGCTTACTATTTTGAGCTCCGACCAAAGCTGAAAGTGGCATTTTTTTGAGCTTTATTTTATCTTTCATTAAGGTTCTTACCCTGTTTGGGACCCCCATTTTGCACTTGCTTCATTACCCCTTTGTATGCCATAATCTTGCATAGTATTTTTGGCCTATGTGTAATCTGTTTTGGAGCATGATGTAAACTTTAGATAGGATTATTTTGAGCCCTTCTTCAACATTGAAGAAGGGTTCATCACTTTTTGGGACGTCTATGTGCAACTTGTCATTATCCCCCTCTTTGGTCCCCATTTTTGCATGATTTATTAGCCTATTGAGCTTCTGTTTTTGGACCTTGGTCCGAACTGAAAATGGCCCTATTTTGACCCCCTCTTAATGTTTCATTAAGGGTCTATGGCTTTTTGGGACATCCTTTTTATACTTCATGTTATAGCTCTCTTGGTGCCCTTATTTTGCATAGTATTTTGAGCATACTTGTATACTGTTTTGGGCTTGGCCATCAACTGTAAAACATCATTTTTTTGCCCCCTCTTCAATATTATAGAAGGCCCCTTCTCTGTTTGGGGCCAGAATTTGTGACTTGCTTCATTACCTCCCTTGCAGAGCCATTTTTGCATGCTAATTTAGTCCCACTTGTGCTCACTGTTTGGCCATGCTTTAAACTGTAAACATGTTTGTTTTGGGGCTGCCTTGCTTCTGTCTTTACACTTCATGTTCAAATTATGCATGCTTTCTACAGCTACAAGTCATTTCATGTGCTTAATCTTGCATTTCGGGATTGATTCCGTGCATCGGGTGCATTTTTGCCATGCTTCGGGGCTGTTTCGCATCTCATTTTGCTACTGAAATTTGCATGTTTGCATATCATATCCATGTCTTGCCATGTCTTGTTAGAGTGGCATTTCCGTGCCTTAGGTCGGTCCTCGGTTTGCGTGCACATGTGCACGTATCCCGAGTTGTCTCATTTTCATCATTATGGCCTCCTATGTGAGTGTGGCCGAGGTCCACTTGTGTTGGTGTAAGCCCATATTTCATTGTGTATGCCATTTCATTCCATAGCATTGCGTATGCTAGGCCGTATATTAGCGCATTGTGTATACCATGTTTCCTCATGCATCGTGTATGCCATTTCATAGCCTTTCGCATGTTAGGTTGTATCTTAGTTGCATTTCATGCATATCATGCATATTGCATCGTGTTCGGGATAGGAGTTAGCCCGGGCACGGGAAACGAGGTACGTTCCGTACTCCGAGTGACGGAACGTGTCTCAATTCCCCAATCACCGACACTCCGGATTATCCATGATGGAGTTAGGTTTTGTTGTATTTTCATGTGCATTCATTCCATATTGAATTGTGCAAATCGACTCCTCGACCATCATGCATCGAGATGCGTGATTGGTGGCACGAGGATCGAGGCATGCATACATTTGTGAAAATACATTGCTATGCCCCTTTCCTGCTCTCTGTTGCAGTAAAATCAAGAATCAGCAGTCTCCCGAGGCTTGGCACGCTTTTCAAGAACAACTACAAAACAGAGGCTAATTGGGGCATCCCAGTGGATTTCTGCGCAAGGCAGCCTAAACATACATCATTCATCAAAATCAAGGCAGTCCCTGGCTTGCATGCCAGTTTATTATTATTTTCTTAGTTACTTTGTAAATTAATTAGGAATTTGTACACATTTTGGACTGTATTATTTGGACTGTAATATTCTTTTATTCGAGACTGTATATTTATTCGGACCCTCTTCGCGAGGGCATAATTGTAATAAGTGTGGGTGAGTGTGATGTATGTCTTCCAACCCCACGTCTTTCTTACCTTTTATTTACCAGCTTATAATGGTTAGATTAGGGCATGTTTCAATTAGCATACAGTATGATAGCATGTTTGCATTCATTCATCTGTCTTGCACGCACCGGGCTCGGCGCATCATACTAACTGCATTTGTACTTCAATTCTAAGTTGAATACATGATAGCTGTTGCATCTCATATGCCATGTTTAGAATAGCCGAGCCTGCTATAGTTGCATTTTTGCATGTGTTGCATTAGGCATTTCTGTATAGTTAGGATCATGCATGATTTCTAATCGGTTTCTGTTTTGGCTTGGAGTACTCGATGAGTTTTTATGGTTTAGCATCCTTGCATGCGTGTGAGTGACTGCCATGAATAGCATGCTTACCATGAGGCTAACTGCTTATGTGATATAACTGCCTGAATGCCTGTGGGTGAAGGTTGGGTTATTTGGATTGGAACAATTCATCAAATGTTTGTTTTAAGCCCACTAGATAGTGGCAAAACCATGTTTTCTAAGCCCACCTGAGGGTGGCAAAATCTGCATTTTAAGCCTACTTGCGGGTAGCAAACCATCTTTCAAAAACAAACATGAAATGTTTTGTTCCAATTCAGACGACCCGGTCTATACTTGTATGCTGTGCGCATCACATAGTAAATCTAGGCTAATAACCGGAATAAGAGCACACAATGTTTTCAAAGTTAGATATCATGGTTAGTAGAGGCTGATCTTTGATCGGGCGAGCGGGGGTGCTCACGAAGTGACCTTCCCCAATCGTACCCAAGTTCCCGAGCCGAAGCAACTTTGGTGATGACGGACACGTGGCCTTAGGCAACGAGTCAGGGTTTCCTAAATTTCCCAAAAATAAAATATTTAGGTGGCGACTCTATATTTGGCAAAGCAGTCCATGTTTGGCACTTCTTTCAAAAAATCACTACAACAAAAAACACATTTGGTGACTCACAAATTTCGTCGCCAAAAGTACAAATTTCGTCGCCAAAAGAATCGGCGACAAAATATACAACTTGTTGCCAAAGCCCTGTCACTAAAAGTATTGGCGACGAAATCAGAAATTGTCACCGTATGTAGACATTTAGCACAAGCAAAATTGGTCGCCAAAAATCATATATTTTGTCGCTATATAATTACAATTTGTTGCTAAAAGGTTAAAATTTGGATAGGCTATGTACTTTTAGCGACAAATAAATGCGTCGCCAAAAGTACTATTTAACGACAAAATTAATTTGGTCGCTAAAAATCACATTTTTAGCGACGAGTAAATTTTGGTTGCTAAAAGTTTCTGGAATAACCACCAACTTTTAGCGACAAAAACAATATGTTGTCGCCAAATATATTAACAGCGACAAAAACACCACCTGTTACTAAAAATTCACTACACAAATTTTGATTTTAATAATTTTCCTGTTCAAAATAATCCAAAACACCTATTTTCCTGTGCACAATATATACACAAATGTAATGTAAATAATAATACACCTGTGCAAGACATTCATACTAATTCAAAATTAATAGCTATGAAAAATTCCAATAAACATAATTACAATTCTCTGACAATCTAAAACATGCATACCAAAGTACTTACAAACTACTAATATCAAACCCATAAATACATTACCAAATCCTATGTCAAAATATTTTCAAAATTACAACCAAATATTTTGATATTAAACATCTAACCAACAAGTCATTTACTAAAATCCTATGTCAAAATATTTGCAAAAACACAACACCAAATATTTTGATACTAAACATTTAATCCATAAATCATTTACCAAAATCCTATGTCAAAATATTTCCAAAAACACAAAATCAAATCTTCTGATGCAGCCCAAACTATTTTCCACCATTGCCAATCTGTCACATGAAAAAAGAAAAAACAATATTAGATTGACCAAAAAAAAACTCGATATGAACTTCACAATTTTCATTTTAATTTTGTAACGGGAAGTCCAATCGGGTGATGTTTGCTCATACAACTCTATTTAGGCTTGAACAAGCTACCCGTGCCAAGTTTCGGTGGTTTCAGTGGTCATTTTGCAATTTTGGCCCCCGAACGGGCCTTTTAAGTCTTGTGTTTTACATTTTTTCTTCTAATTTTCTAACCAGAAATCCAATCGAGGTCCCGTTTGTTCCTACAAGTCTATTTAGGTTTGAACAAGCTGTACATGCCAAGTTTTGGTGGTTTCGGTTGTCATTTCACAATTTCGGCTCCTGAACGAGCCTTTTAAGTTTTGTGTATTACAATTTTCCATCTAATTTTCTAACCGAAGATCCAATAGAGGTCCCGTTTGTTCCTACAAGTCTATTTAGGATTGAAAATGCTATCCGCGCCAAGTTTTGGTGGTTTCGGTGGTCATTTTGAAATTCCGGCCCCCGAACGGGCCTTTTAAGTCTTGTGTTTTACATTTTTCCTTCTAATTTTTTAATCGGAAATCCAATTGATGTCCCATTTGTTCCTACAAGTCTATTTAGGCTTGAACAAGCTGTCCATGCCAAGTTTCGGTGGTTTCGGTGGCCATTTTGCAATTTCAGCCCCCGAACGGGCCTTTTAAGTCTTGTGTTTTACAATTTTCCTTCTAACTTTCTAACTGGAGATCCAATTGAGGTCCCGTTTGTTCCTACAAGTCTACTTAGGCTTGAACAAGCTGTCTGTGCCAAGTTTCGGTGGTTTCGGTAGTTATTTCAAAATTTCAACCCCCGAACGGGCCTTTTAAGTCTTGTGTTTTACATTTTTCCTTCTAATTTTTTAACCGGAAATCCAATCGAGGTCCCGTTTGTTACTACAAGTCTATTTAGGCTTGAAAAATCTGTCCATGCCAAGTTTTGGTGGTTCCGGTGGTCATTTCGCAATTTCGGCCCCCGAACGGGCCTTTTAAGTCTTGTGTTCTACAATTTTCCTTCTAATTTTCTAACCGGAGATCCAATCGAGGTCCCGTTTGTTCCTACAAGTCTATTTAGGCTTGAACAAGCTGTCCGTGCCAAGTTTCGGTAGTTTCAGTGGTCATTTCGCAATTTCGGCCCCCAAACGGGCCTTTTAAGTCTTGTATTTTACAATTTTCCTTCTAATTTTCTAATCGGAGATCCAATCGAGATCCCGTTTGTTCCTACAAGTCTATTTAGGCTTGAACAAGCTGTCCTTGCCAAGTTTCGGTGGTTTCGGTTGTCATTTCACAATTTCGGCCCCTGAACGAGCCTTTTAAGTCTTGTGTTTTACAATTTTCCTTCTAATTTTCTAACCGGAGATCCAATAGAGGTCCCCTTTTTTCCTACAAGTCTATTTAGGCTTGAAAAAGCTGTCCGTGCCAAGTTTCGGTGGTCATTTCGCAATTTTGGCCCCATAATTAAGTCTTCTATTTTACAATTTTCCTTCTAATTTTCTAATCGGAGATCCAATCGAGATCCCGTTTGTTCCTACAAGTCTATTTAGAAAAGTAAATTATGAAAAATATACTTACAAAAGTGTTTGTCAATAAGATCCTCTGATGAATAATCATTCTGACCTGTGCTTCCGCAAGAACCTAAGTAGTATTGCAGGGGGCACATTCTGAAAGAAAGGACAATGCAGAGAAGAAAAAGAAATGTTAAACTTGAAATGAGAAGATGAATCCAAAGGACAAGTAGGAGTGTGAGAAAGCATGCATTAATAGACCACAGTATGACAATAATCTGAAATTTCCTAATTTCATGGCCCATTGGTTTCTTGCAGATTGATAATTTTAAGAATCACGCACTTTGCTTAGTAATTTCTTCTGCCCAATATATGAATATATGTGTGTGCATATATGTATATATTTAAATTTCCTATTTCAAGACCATATATTTACATATCCTATTTAAAGACCAATTATGAATACATATATATATCAAGAATATTTGCAAAGAGCAGGAGAATAGTCTTACTTTGAGTTTTTCATCTCCAAGATATGTTTTCAAGCTCTGCAGAGAAAACCCATCAAGTAAAAAATGATCGTCAGTAAACAAAAGAAGGAAAATGGAAAATATAACAGTGATTAAGACTATGGCCGGAAGCAACTATAAGCTTCTGTAAAAAATATTAAGACTATGGTCCAGTGATTAAGAATTTTAAGCTATTTAGGGGATGAATTGGCAGATTTATTAGATATTGAAAAAAAGTTAAAATATGAGGAAAACATATTTGAATGTATATCAAATACTTTTTATGGTGCTATATTTTCCCTTTATCTGAAACATATTTGAGAATATAACGTTCTCTGTTTCAATCTAGACTTTATCTTCTGACATTAAAACATTATTTTACCAGATTTCTACTCTCTGTACTTTAATCTAAAGTTCTCAAATGTATTATTTTAGTTTTTTCTTCCTCTTTTGGTACTCCCTGAAGAATCTGTTGTATCAAGGCATCGTTCAAGGGTTATAGCCTCCTAGGCATTTAAGAGGCCAAATTGGAAAGCCAAATTTCAAGCCTCCTATGCAAGTCCTACCATTAATTCTGAAATATCGAAGACCTTGGTTGTTCATAAGGACAGTGTGAATCATTTTCAACAAATTTTTATGAAGTTTTTTTTTGAATGTTGGACCTGAGGTAAAAGATTCTGTTATAGATTTACACAAAACCTGGGTCCCAATGAGCTTCCCGTCCTTGTGGGCCACAAGACCATTTTCCGCAAATACATAATCATAGTCATTTATAACTGTGCATTAAGCATGTAAACAATACGCATTAGATTTTAGAAACTGCGGAGTAAAAAGCTATGCATTCAACAATAGTATTACTTCCAAAATAATTTTAATTGAAACTTCCGAATCAAATACAAAGCTTATTGATCTAATAAGTTCTTTTATGTAATCCAAGACATTCAAAGACATATTTGACAATAAACACCAGTTGGTAAGAATCCTTGCACCTCATTGCGAGGTCAGGGGTTTGAGTCTTGCCATAGGCAACGTTCCCCCTTCCCCCAGGCTATGACCTCCGATGTACCAAAAAAAGAAGATTAGCTAAATAAACACACTACATACTCCACTAAAGTTCCATGGAGTAAAAAGTTGCCCAAGTGGTGTTTCCTACAGGTATCACCATATGGACTTATAAGCATCAACTAATTTTTCAGCCTTATGGTGGCACTTAATAAAGTCAACTGATATACATATCAAAGAATAATTTTTTTATTTTTATTTTTTAAAAATTTTTTTTTATCAAAGAACAATTAGCAAACAATTTTCACACTCATCAACTTATGCAACAAATTTTTGGACAATAAGTCCTAGATATGAAGGACATTCATTAAAAAACAAATCACTTTCATAGGTAATCAAGATCCCCACAGCCATTGCTATGACTTCTTACTTCTAGCAAGTGCCAAAACCTAACAAAATCCATTGACATTTCCATTCAATCTACAACAAGTAATTGTTGATGAAGAACGTAAAACTTTCTAAAACTATTATTAACTTCAAAATGAAGGATAAGTTGCATCTTATTGGCATATGATGAAGCTGAAAAATGTGAGGTCTAGACCAAATATCACAAAACCACAACAAAAAAAAGTTCGAAATTATGTAGCTTCATTTTTGTTACCATCTTTCACAAGCTTAGAGACTATTATAGCAAACCTGACTTTCTAAGCTGCTCTGATCAGACACAAGGTTGCTTAAAAAAAGAACGAGACCAGCTTACTCATTTGGCTTTAAGACAGCAACAACAACACTTGGTAATGCATATGAGCCATCTGGGGCTGCCATTAACATGGACTTTGGAATACCAGTAGGAGGTTTCACTCTTTTGATGTCAAAGTTAGAATCTCCATTGGTAGGGCAGTGCTGAATAAAATGCCCTGACAAAAACAATTAGACAATTCCATATATTTTAACCATTATGTGATTACATATTACAACCAAAAAAGAACTTTGCTTTTCTCTCTATATTTTTTCCTCTTTCTTATTAAAAGTCAAAACCAAACATAACATATACATACCAGCCACCTTACACCTATGACATATATAGCCCTGTGGAGGTGTTTTCCGCTCTAACCCACCTTGACCTCAAAAAATAAAAAGCAAATTTTAGTCTTAAAAACATAAAAAATTATTTTAATGTCATTTTAGGGATTTTAATGTACATGCAAGACAAGTGCAGGTTGAACTCTTAAAGAGAGAAAGCAAAATTGATTTTGGTGTAATGAGAAATTAAGTTTAAGGAGATAAAATAGTAGTGTAAGTAGAATTTCTCCCAATTCAAGCATGTGCTATAATAGAATAAATATAGGGTAAATTACACTAATGTCTTTTGAGATTTTAAGAAAATATAGTAAACTCCTACAAGTTTGGCCTATTTACATTGGTTCCCTTAAAGTTTTAATTCAATAATATTTTGCCCATTTTTATTAATAATTCGTTAGTGATATAGATGGGAAAAATGATAATCTTATCTCTTTTACACTATCTCTTTTACACAAAAATGTATATTAATTTTGGTTCCTTTAACTTTACTAAAAAGGAGATTGATGTAATTATGCTAAAATTATGAAAATTGCTATAGTTTTTCCAAACTTGAAGAGAGGTTACTATAATTTACCCATATGTAGTGGTGGACCATGAATACTAATTTATTTTTGGAACTAAAGTAAATTGAAATAATTAAAATTATATAAATTACATAAAATTTTTGGGACTAAAATATTAATTAATTAATTATTATTTTTAGATAGGGGAAAAACATAAAAAACTAAGTACTACTCAGCAGAACATTCAAGTAAACAAGAGCTGAACATCTTCTATCCATTCTCTCGCATCTTCAAATACTAATTTATTTTAAAATCATTCAAAAGTGCATGAAAATAATGAGATTTTTCAAAGGTTTGGAGTTCCTAAAATACTAGTTGATTTTATAATTATTAAAAAATGTATCAAAATAATGAAAAGAATTCAAAATTTTGGAAAGTAAAGGTAAAATTATTTAGATTTTATAAGGATTAGAACAAAAATATACAAAATTTAAAGGGTCAAAATACAAAAAAAAAATTTATAATTAATATTCAAAATTACAAAATAGACATAAGATTTTCAACCCCTCCGTCCACCACTATATGAGTCTGTTGGACTAAAATGTTTTCCATGGAAACAAACCAGACAAAATATTAATCTAACTTTCTATCATTGACAGGAAGAATAAAAAACATACCCACTCATAGCAGCCAAGAAGATCTTGCAGAGTAAGTTGAATGACAAACGAGCTGAGTTCTTTCTGCAGATGTTAAAGGGCAAAAAAAAAAAAAAAATCAATTAATACAGCGAGGAGGAGGCGGTGTGAGAGAGTGAGAGGGAAGAGAGATGAAGACGAAAAAGAGGAGGAGGAGGCGGTGTGAGAGAGTGAGAGGAGAGGGAGAGGGAGAGGGAGAGGGAGACATACCTCTATTTTGCTGTGCGCCGCTTGAGGCTGTGGATTGAGAGAGAATGAGATGAATAATGGGTAGGGCTTATTTGTTTATTCAGTAAAAGGGTCAGTCCAGTCCTAAAAAAAAAAAAAAAGAAAAAGAAAAAAAAAATTGAAAAATGCAAAACGACGTAGTTTTGTTTGCTAGTTTATTGGCGACAAAAATCCTTCCGTCGCCATAAGTACCGTTCATCTTTTCCGCGACTATTTCATTTCTGTTGCCAAAACTTTACAATCGGTGACCAAAATTTTCGTCGCTATATGTTAATTTGGTCGCGAAAATATTTTTGGTGCTCCCGCCCAAAAAATTAAGTTGGCGCCAAATCTTTTGGCGACTAAAAATCTTAACTCGTCGCCAATAGTGTAATTTTTGGCGACGAACAATTATATTGTCGCTGATTATATTAAATTGGTGACTAATTTCAGTTTGGTTGCTAAAAAACGTCGCCAAAAATGTTTTTTGTTGTAGTGAATCTGTTTTCTCAAAACGATTTACCGGATTTGGACTCTTTGGTTTAGATTATGAACTGTGACAACAAATCGAGTCCGAGCTGTAGCGAGGTCCCCCGCGGGCTTGTTACACAACTCCATGTCTTTCTCCCTTTTATTTACTAGCTTATGATGGTTAGTTTTAGGGCATGTTTCAATTAGCATCTATATGTTCGCATGTTTGCATTCATTCATCTGTATTGCATGCACCGGGCTCGGCGCATTATACTAACTGCATTGTATTTCAATTCCAAGTTAAATATGTGCATCATTTGTTGCATTTCATATGCCATCTTAGAATAGCTGAGCCTATCTTAGTTGCATACCTGTATGTGTTGCATTAGGCATCTCAGCATAGTTAGGATTCATGTATGATTTTTAATTAGCTTCTTTCTTTGGCTTGAAGTACTAGGTAAGTGTTTATGCTTTAGCATCCTTGCATGTATGTGAGTGACTGCCATGATAGCATGCTTACCATGAAGCTAAGTGCTTATGTGATATAACTGCCTGAATGCCTATGGGTGAAGGTTGGATTAGCTGAATTGGAGCAATTCATTGATTGCGAGTTTTAAGCCCACTAGATAGTGGCAAATCACCATGTTTTCTAAGCATACTTGAGGGTTGCAAAATCTGCATTTTAGCCTACTTGCGAGTAGCAAACCGCTTGCAAAAAGAAGCATGAAATGTTTTGTTCCAACTCAGGCAATCCAGTCTATGCTTGTATGTTGCGCGCATCACATAGTAATTCTAGGCTAATAAACCGGAATAAGGGCACATAATGTTTTCAAAACTTGATATCATGGTTAGTAGAAGTCGATCTTTGATCGGGCGAGCGGGGCTGCTCACGAAGTGACCTTCCCCAATCGTACCCAAGTTCCTGAGCCGAGGCAATTTTGGTGATGACGGACACGTGGCCTTAGGCACGAGTCAGGGTTTCCTAAATTCCCCCAAAATAAAATATTTAGGTGGCGACTCTGTATCTGGCAAAGCAGTCCATGTTTGGCACTTCTTTTAAAAAATCTGTTTTCAAAAACGATTTGCCGGATTTGGACTCTTTGGACTCTTTGATGATTCATCGGTCTTGCATTGCACTCTACGAGATTAGATACATGACCGTGACATTGAGTCCTGAACTGTAGTGAGCCTAATGAACAAAACAGGATTCCCTCCCGGGACGTTCAGGGACGTCTACAGTAACAAGCAGCTAAAAACAGCCCTGAAATAGTACTAAATAAGTCTTAAAACATGTTGTAATTAAGGCAAAAATAACTAGAACAATAAGCTAAAACATTGAGTTATATAAGCTAGTGAACAAGACACAAGGAGTGGATGCTAACCCCTCTAATTTTGGACTTAAAAAAGTGTTTTTAGCTACTGAAATAACTCTGAAATTCAATATTTGAAAGCTCAAGAAAAGGTGACAACATGGTAGGAAATACAAGGGCAAAGGCCTTGGAAGCTAGGTAGAAGGAATGGTGAGCCACCCCTCCACCCTTGTTGGCCTTAAACCACAAGTTTCAGTCCAAAATTTCAGAGTTTAGGCAGTCCAAAAACAGCCCAAAAACAGTACAAAAATGTGCTAGAATGAAGACAAAAGTAGCTAAAACAATAAGCTAAAACATGAAGCAATTTAAGCTAGTAAACAAGCCAAAGGAGAGGTGGCTAACCCCTCCATTTTTGGGACTTCAAAACCACTTTTTTTTCCTTTGAAAAGCTCTGAAAATCAGTGGTAAAAAGCTCAAAAAAAGTTGATGAAGAGATGGGAAACACAAGTGTAAAGGCTTAGAGAACAAGGTTCAAAGAAGGGTGATTAACCCCTCTACCTTTAATAGCCTTAAACCATAAGCTTCAGTCCATAAAAAAAATTGAAAAACAGTTCAAAATCAATAAGAAAAGATAAAAAAGAAGTAGTGCAAAGAAGCTAGTAGTTATACCTCTTGAAGATGAATAACACAAGTTCACAAACTAACAAATTTTCACTCTTAAGGGCTGAAATTTGGACTCAATAATCTCAGCAATGAGAGCTCCAATATTGGTTTAGGAAGTGTTTGGGTAAGGTGTGTGTGTTGCAAGATAGAGATAGAGAGAGAATTTCAAGAATTGGAACTTTTGAAATTTTTTTAACCTTAAACCATGAAGGAAGGTCCCCTATATATAGAAAAACAGCCCCTCAGGTCGAAAATATCAAGCTTGGACTAGCTAGAGCTTTTGGAGCACAGCTGGCCGAAAATATCTAGGTTTTTCACCAATGGCCGATAGGCCAGAAGGGTGAATTGCCACCGCCAATGGTGGGCAACCGGCCACCAAAAATCTGCTTCCAAGCCCGACTTCAAACGGGTAGATTTCCTTCATTCGAACTCGGTTTTAGGTCATTCTTGAGTCTAAATTGAATCCCCGGAAGTCTACTTTTCAATGGTGGAAGCCTAACATCTAAATTCTAAGTGTGAAAAGAGATATGCCCATTTTAGTGAAGGTTGCTCATTTCTATCTTAATCGGATTGATACCTAATTTCAAACAGCCACATCTCCCTAATCTGGACTCGACTTTAGTAGATTCTTGAGTCTAAATTGAAGCCCCGGAAGTCCAATTTCCAATGGTGGTGGCCTTACAACTAAAGTCTAAGTGTGCAAAGTGATAGCCCTGATTTAGTGAAGGCTGGTCAGTTCTCTCTTACCGGTTTTATGCTCAACCATTTCCCCAACTAGTTTTCTTCCCTCTCCTCTAATTTTCTTCAACTCCAAACCTATAAATAAGATGTTTGTAAATACTTTTCAAAGAGTTCACCTCCCTTCCATTTATTTCCACTTTGTCCTTGCTTGGTTTACTGAAAAGTACAATTTTTAAACAAAATGCGAGCCTCGGAACATCGTAAAAACATTTTCAAAAATATTTTAAAAGAGAGGGTTTTAAGGTCTAAAATAGTTTTGGTCAAAATAGTTTTCGTCCAAAAATGGGGTGTAAGATTGGGATTTAGAAGCTCTTATTGCTGAAGAAATCGAACGTTTGTACAACATAACTTTCATCATCGAGTAAGCAATCAATGGCATCCAAGTCTTAAGGACGGTCAAAAATTGGGTGTCTACAATTTCTAATCAAACAATTTTAGTTGTTCAATATTTAATCAGATCAATCTTTAGTTTATTTCGAATCAAACAAATCTAACCAATATATTTTGATGAAACCACTAAAATCGCAGTTAAACCAACCAATCAGTCAAACCAAAAATGATTCAACCTAATCGGGTAGGCCAAAAGACCAACCAACGTATACAAAAATTAATTAATTAAAACTTTTAAATTTATTTTAAAATTTAAATTATATTAAATTGAAACATGCACAATACTACAATATTAAGTAGAAGTACGAGATTCACTTTATATAAGTGAAACAACTTATTTTTTCTTTCTTTTTCCAATGTGAGATTATCAAATAAATCAAATACTAATTAGAGTTTTATTTTTATATGGTTAAATAGAAGGTAACCAATGGAGATTTTCTTAATTGTTTAAAATTAAAAAAATTAGTATGAGATATTGAAGGTCACAAAGCTCCTCACTAAAACCCCTTTTTGTTTATATAATAGATAGATAGATACCAAATACATGTGAGCAACCCAAAATGAAATATAGAAGAAATATATCTATTATATTTGTGATCCCTATAATATTTTAATGGTGACAATTTGATCTAGATTGTTTCAATTGTATAAATTTGTCCCTCTAAATTTTTACATTGCGTAAATTTCGTCCAATTGATGATACTTGTTAATAAATCAGACATGAAATAGTGACAAAACAATTGATTCAAAACGGAATAAAATCATTCCAAATTAGATTTCAATATTTAGGGGTCATTTGAAAACAAGCTTTTTGGTAATGTTTTGATTTTTTGTTAAAATATGAGATAAAAAATTCAAATGTTTATGATGACTTTTGATTTTTACAAAAATATATGTAAAAAGTAGAGTAAATGCAAAGAAATATTTGACATTTTAGTAGTTGTTGGTTTTTTGACTTTTCTATTAATAACTTTTTGACTTTTCAGCTTCTTCTTCTTTCTTTCTTTTTTTTTTTTCTTCTTTTTTTTTTCTTAATTTTTTTTTAAAGTTATTTTGATGGGTTCCCAAACTACCCCATAATCACTTTGAAAGAGAGTGAATAGATTATTTGCTGCTTGATTTGAGTTTAATTTTCAAAGAGACATTATCAATTAAACTAAATTAACAATCATGCCATTTGGACTAGCAATTGTTTAACACCTTTTGTGATGTAAGGCAGAGCCGGTCCAACCTTCAATGAGGCTTAAAGTGAAATCATAATTAGAGGTTTTTTTAAATTTAAATGTTTTACCATACAAATTTTGGGAGCTATTTAAAGCTTTTATGAGGGTTACGAAATGAAAAGAAAAGAAAAGTGCAAACTATCAAAAATATAATTTATAAATTCAAAATGAGATCATGTCAAGAAAGAAAAAAAATATGAAAATTAAAAATAAACTTGTAAAACATATTCTAAATTGATGGATGTCACTTTCAAAGTAACTCTTTTTAAATTAACAAATTGGATAATTTTAAAATTTATGTTACTTCTTTTCAATGTGAACATTCCAAAAAACAAAAAAAAAAATGTTGAGCATCATGATCTCTCTCTAGCTGTCAACCAAGATTGTCAATGTATGCATTCTCATAAAGTGAGCAATTTTGCTGCAGTCAAGAGAATTCTCAGATTTGTTCAAGGCACTCTTACCCATGGCTTGACTTTTGCTCCCAGTACTTTTGATATTCATGGGTATTCAGATTCCAACTAGGCAAGAGATGTTCATGATAGGAAGTCTGGTTATTGTGTTTTCTTGGGCTCCAATTTGGTGTCCTGATTTGCTAAGAAGCAAGCAACTTTGTCTACATCCTCCACTGAGGCTAAGTATCGAGCCTTAGCTCATGTTGCTGCGGAACCGAATTGGATTTCTATGCTCCTGACTAAAATGGGTATATCTTCACCTACTACACCCATCCTTTGGTGTGACAACATCCCTGTTATATATAACCTTGGCCTCAAATCCTATCTTCCACTCTCAATCCAAACATATAGAAATCGATTGTCACTTTGTAAGAGATAAAGTTCTTGCTAAGAATTTTCAACTCAAGTACATTCCTACCATTGATCAGTTAGCTGATCTGTTCACAAAGCCATTATTTTTTTCCCGATTTCAATATCTTAAAACCAAGTTCATGGTACTTGATCATCCCATCAGCTTAAGGGGGAATGTTGATCATATTGATGCAATGGCTTCAAGTTCAGCTTTAGCTCTAAACTCAGCTTCAATTGCAGCTCCACTTGTAACCGCTTCAACTGCAATTGGGAAATTAACATGTGCTCAAGAAGATGTGTCTAGCTTATCAATCTGTTAGGAAGTGGTTATAGCTAACTAAATAGAGCATATGTGTATTGTATTTTTAGAGGACGTGAAGTACAATATATATATAGGAGATGTATCACTCTATTGGAGGTATTCATGAATAATAAAAATACTGAGTATTGAATCATAATTTTTCTTCAAAATAAAGTGGCTACTTTTGAAAAACATATAACAAACGGGTAGCCACATTTTTTTCCCGCAATATGTATAACATGTATTATATATTATTCATGGGTTGAGGTCTTTTTGTTACAATGTCTCAAAATAAACTTTCTAAAAAATATACATACACATAATTTTTTAAAATTTAGGGCCCTCACAAATTGGGCCAAAGCCCTTGCTTTAGTTGCTTAGCTATTAAGTTGGGTTTGATGTGTGTTCAACTCTTATCTAGAAGTTTGATACGCTTTATAATCGTATTTATTTCTTCCCTATTATAGAGATTATATATAATTATGAATGATTATGGAGTTTAATTTATTGGTTGACTTAGATTTAACAGTAAAATTAATACAATTAGAATGAGATGGATTTCACTCAAAAACAAATACAATAACTAAGAAAAGTGAAACGCATCACATAAGGACAACAGGACAACAAACTAGTAAACTGCTCAAATTATTTTGGGTAAATTACATTTTTCATCTTAATAGCGTGTCTTAAATTTTACTATAATTCTTTGAATAATTTGATCCATACACTTTAAGTTTGATTTCAATTTGATCATTTCATTCAAATTTTTATTAATATTTTTCTACGTGTGTACACCTTAATAGGCTGATATGTATTTCAAAAATTATTAATTTTAACCTTTAATTTGAACGGAATGACTATATTGAAACTAGACTTAAATTATACAAATTGAAACAATAGTTGTTAAAGTGAAATTGGATTCAAACAATAAGAATTAAAGTGTAATTAGGCAATTATTTTCTATATTGCAGGAAGAAAAACATTAGGCTACCATGGTGAATATGCTTGTGATCACCATTTCCCAATATGCAAATGAACAAAGCTTCTAGCGATCCCTGACACCAATGATTGCTGATGTTATCATTTGTGCAGAATCAGGAAATTAAGTTAGAATCGGGAAATTAAGTTAGAGAGGCACTTTATAATTATAATTTTTTTTTCATGATTAGTTATAAGATAATGATAATTTTATGAGCTAAATTTAAGTATAAAAATTTAAATATTCATTATTAATAGTAACAAATCAAAATTCTATAATAGTGCAATTTAAGTTTACGATTTTAGCCACAAAAAAAAAAAAATACAAATTAAAATTCCTAATTTTAGAAAATAAAAAGATATCATTTATAGTATAAGTCATTATAAAATTTCTTTAATTTTTCTTTGAGAGGAAAATATTAAAGAGATAGTATTATTTATAAATGATATTTTTTGAATAAAAATTGTTAGATAGTCTGAAAATATCATATGATCCCGACACAAGAAAATGTAAGTCACACTACGTGATTTACTGATTATCACCCAAGTAATTAACAATAATGAGATCTTACGTCTCATTCACAAATTTTATTATTTAGACTATTACATAAATAATAGTACATGGTGCTTCTGAAGTGCAGAAAAAACATGTTGAGATAAAAACAGGAAAAAATTACTTTGAATAAAGTTTCTGTAAAAAAAAATATTATTGAAAAGTCAGGGTTGCACGTGACCCTAATTCCGTGTTAGCTGCACCGCTGCTTGTCCTGACAGTGCTATTAAGCTGTTAAGTTGCATTTGATATTGAAGTTTGTACTGTGCTTGTTGAATCGCAAGGATTCCTTCAAGTTCCACTTCTTCTTTCGATCGTGCCTTAGCCAATACACAATTCACATGAGTTCCATAATCACAATCTACACAGCAATAAAGCCAACAGTCCTTCGAAACTTTGCAACGACAGACATCGCACTCAAAGCACATATCCTTGCTATTGTATGGACTTGGAAACGAATAGTATAGAGTGAGAGGGTGTTCGTGAACTTCGCGATTCACTTTTTCATTCAAGGAAGTACATTCAACGTGGAGATCAAAATCACATGCGGAGCAATTGTATCCTGAGTCCCTTCCATATTCGCGACAAGCATTACAAATGAACTCACGATTTGACAGAAGTGTGAGGGAGTGCTTGGGGTGGGACTTGTGGTCGATCTGGTTAGACCCTGTCACCTCTGTTTGTGACTCTGTGTTCACCGTGCTTGTATTTTGAGAAATACAAGCACAATGGACATGGAGGTCAAAGTCACAACTGGAGCAGCTAAAAGAAAACCCAGATCCAATTTGACCGCATGAATCGCACAAGAAGGATCCAGACATGTAAGTTGGATATGGTATGAGGGTTAAAGGATGAAGTGGATGGGATGGGTGTTTGATGGAGCGACTTGCACGAAAGCATTGTTCATGAAGGAAGTAATTGCATTGCCTACAGACATAAACTAGACCTGAGCTTGGCAAGTTACAGCCAGAGCAAACAATTTTTGCCTCTTCTGGAATTTCATGGAGGCTTAAGTTGTGGGCGTGACTAAAATGCTTGTTCTCCATCTCTCTCTCTCTCTCTCACTCAGTTGATGTGCATGTGTTTTTGGGTTTGTGTGGCTATATATACCAACAATGCTAGGCATCATGAAAATAATCATGAAAGCTTTGTGACCATTGGATTACACTTAGAATAAAGCACCACACACTAATCAAGGTAATCCAAAGATCATAAATTTTTCATGATCATTTTTATGAAAAAAATTTCATGATTCCTAACTTTTCCCCTATACATACTATTAGGAGGTAGACTTTGGTAATTCTTTAATTTTTTTTTTTTTTAGTTATATGAAGTTCATGGCTAGTTGCATTCGAGGCTAAGCTATAAGATTATGAAAGATTATTTTATACATTCCATATTACAATTCATGTATACCTTCCTGGATCTAACCCCCAAGGGTTGGCCTAGTGGTGGAGGCTTGGGACTTAGGAGTTTGCTCCTCTCTAGATCTCAGGTTCAAAACCTCTTAGGTGCTATCAACTCTTGTGTTGGGCCAGTCCATACGGAGCTCTGCTCTGGCTTTAAATGGGCCCCTCGCTAATGGACGGTGGGATTGGTCCCCCAGGAATTAGTCGAGGTGCGCGTAAAGCTGGCCCGGACACCCTGAGTTATCAAAAAAAAAAAAAATACCTTCCTGGGATCTACCTATGCTTGCCAGCAGGTTTGTAGATTATATTATACAAATCATGATGAAGTTCATGGCTAGTTGCATTCGAAGCTAACCTATAAGATTCTGAAAGATTAAATTATACATTTCATATTACAATTCATGTATGCCTTCCTGGGATCTATCTATGCTTGCCAGCAGGTTCGTAGATTTTTCTTTCCCTAGCTCCATGTACTCCTTGTGTAACTGCTAAGTTTTCTCTAATAACAGTTCTTTATATTTTTGTGTAATGCAGTTCTTTATTTGCTTGTGTTGAATGAATCCAAGCTATAAGATTCTCATGAGTTGACCAGTAATATTTTCATATTTTGTTTACTATTTATCACTATATATCATTACTATATTGGTTGCAAAAACAATGTATTAATGTAAATCATAATTGTCAAATCTGAATCGAATGGTCTCGTATCGAACGGCGAATCGAATCGAATCGAATCAGTAACTTTTTTTAAATTACTTAGGAAAATATAACTATACACTTGGATATTAAATATATCTTATGAATATAAAATATTTAGACTTAAATTAATGAAAATGTTATTTTGAATGATGATTACGTAGTTTAATAAGTAACAAGTTAATAAAAGTTCCAATGTAAAATCACCATATTACATCTTTCCTTTTTTAGATATTTCTTATCAACCATTCTTAATAAAAAACAGTAAATAAAAATAAACTTTCAATTTTTAAAATAACAATAATTTAACAATGACCTAAAAAGTATGGACACGAACACGTGATACGATATTAATATGACATAAATTCTTTACTATTTATTGTAATTCTTCAATTTTTATCCTATTTTTACTTTAATCATATATTAGATCACAATTAATCCTAAATATTTAAGTATTTATTATAATTACTAACTTTTTAATCTAATTTTAATTTAATAATATTTTATGTCAAAATTAATCCTAAATTCTTAATTATTTATTATAATTTCTAATATGTTAATCTAATTTTAATTTATTTACAATTTAGATCAATTCTTAATTATTGTTGATTTTATATTTTATTTAATTATATTTTAAATTGAATTTTAGTTTAATTTATTTTATTTAATTAATATATTAATCTAATTTTTGGTTTGGAGAAAATCGGGGTAAAATTATCCTTTTGTTGCATTAATTTATTTCTAATTTTTCTTTTAAAAAAAAAAAAAACACTACAAAATTGTGTGTAATACACATTTCGTTTGTTTGGATGGAAAAACTAGCGATAGCATTTTAGTTCAAAATCACATAGGGATTGTCTAATTATATTTGAATAATAGGGGATAAAGAGTGGAGGTTTGGAATTGAGAAGAATGCACTGTGGAAAGAGTCCGGATCCTCGGCCGCACAAGCCTGCGGCTATCCCTGCGGCACCCCCAAAACGACGTCGTTTTGGGGGAAATTTCAATTTAAAAAAAAAAAAAAAGGAACAGAAACCAGAGGAAGGTGAATTCAAGTCGGGTCGTATGGAAGGTTTTGGAACCTTCATCGGATCCGATGGAGACACCTACAGGGGGTCTTGGTCCGCCGATCGGAAACATGGGTACGGCCAAAAACACTACGCCAACAGGACTACCCATTACAGATTCTCAATGGGACTTTCTATCCTGGAAACAAAGATCAGAAGCAGAACTTGAGTTTCAGTCACAAGATTTTTGCGCCGTTGATGATGGATGAGAACTGTGGAATGGCGAAGAAGAGATCGTCGGTGGATAGGTCGAGGGGGAGCTTGAATGAGAGGGCTTTTCCGAGGATTTGTATTTGGGAATCGGAAGGGGAAGCTGGGGATATTACTTGTGATATTATTGATAATGTGGAGGCTTCGATGTTCTATAGGGATGGTACTGGGTTTGATTGTCATGGGATTAGGAAGTTTCAGAGGAGTCCCTGTTGTTTGAATGGTGAGGTGAAGAATCCGAGGCAGACGATATCGAAAGGACATAAGAATTATGATTTGATGCTGAATCTCCAACTGGGTATTAGGTAAATTATCGATTGGGTTTGTGGGTTTGTGGGTTTTTTTATTCAAAAAAAAAAGTGTTTTTTTTAGTTTATGTTATCATTGTGATTGATTAATTATTGGGTTTATTAAATCTGTGTTCAGGTGCTTATTAGGATGCTTCCAAGTTACTACCAACATGTTTGTCAGTATGAAAACTCACTAGTGACCAAATTCTTCGGTGTCCATTGTGTCAAACCTGTGGGTGGCGTGAAGGTGAAATCAAACCTAGAAACAGAGGGGAAGAAAAGAGAGGACGGACCAAAATCAAACCCAGAAATAGAGGGGAAGAAGAGAGAGGACGGAGGGGGGCCAAAATCAAACCCACCCTCACGATCCATGACTTTCCTTGTTTCTGCAACATCAGGATCAATTAGATCTTCAATGCATATACATTGATCGATCGATCAAACCCATCTTCCTTCCTTCTTCTCCTCTCTCTCTCTCTCTTCTTCGTTTCTGTTCTATTTTTTTTTTCAAATTGAAATTTCCCCCAAAACGACGTCGTTTTGGGGGTGCCGCAGCAAGATTGTGCGGCCAAGAATTCGAACTCCTGTGGAAAAACCTCATCTGTATCATTCTGGGAAGATAACTGGTGTGGAGGGATCAGGTTATACGAGCTCTTTCCTAGACTTTTTAATCTATCATTAGACAAGAATGAGTCATTGAAGTTTTTTCGTTTCTAACAAACTCAGTGCTTGTAATTGGAATCTGAGATTTGGAATGTAGTTTATGGCTTGGGAAGAGGAGGAGGAAGTTGCAAGAATGCATAGTAGTCTAGGGATAGGCCCAGCTTTGCATCCAGGATTAGAGGATACACTCATTTGGAAAGCTAATAGCTCAAGGGAGTATAGAGTTAGTTCAGCTTTCAAGTGGTGTGAATCTTAAAGAGGACCTGCTGTTGTCATTTCTACCCTCATCTGGAATAATTTTGCCCCTCCAAAGGCACAAGTTTTTACATGGCTGGTTTGGAAGAGTAGGTTGAAAACCCTTATGCATCTACAAAGGATTGGTATGTTAAATAATGGTGTGGATATAACCTGTGTTTTTTGCAAATCTGAGCCAGAATCTGTGGATCACCAAATGTTGAATTGCCCTTTAGTTTGTTTAATTTGGATTTAAATAATTAACTGGTGGGGATGCCAATGGGTAACTCCAACATCCACTTAAATGTGCTCAATTGGTAGAAGGGATGGAAATTCAAGAAGGGTGAGATGTAGATATGGAAAGCATTGCCTTTTGTAGTTTTTTGGATGACATTATTTTTTATGGAGTTCAACCATCTTGCTCGAGCCTAGATAAGCTTGTGGCAGAATGGATGAAGACTCATTCCAAGTTTTATTCTATTCATGGCTTTGTGGATAATTTGCAGCAGGTGAGAAAGTCCATTGGCTGATGTTGAATGATGGGAAAGCATTTGAAACAGGATCAGTCGTTGTTTTGCTTTTTAGTGTATTGATCTGGTGCTGGTTGCTGGTTTTTCCCTCTGATTCTGCTTCAGAGTTGTTCTGTTTGTTTGTTTTGCTGCTTTTTTTTTTTTTTTGTCTTGTTGGTTTCTCACCAACATTGAGACTTGTACTAACATATGATTGAGTATGCTTTGCGGTGCCAACCTAGTTGGGATCGGATTGTTGTGCTTTGATGATCTTTGCACTTCTTCTCCTTTATTGATGTATCTCTTTGTACTTTGTATATTTATTTATTTATTTTTGATCAGCAAAAGATAAATTTTATTGATGAACCAAAAGAGTATTACATCAATAAAGGGAGCGATGAGTGCAAAGAGCATCAAAACGAAACAAACCAGTCCCAACTAGGTTGGCATCGATAAGTCCGCCCTATCATCTGTTAGCACACCATCAAAAGTTGGAGAGAATCCAACCGCAAAAACAATACAACCAGCCGAAATAAAAAGACACACAAAAACCAAAAACAGTAGAAACACAGCCAAGCCCACACAAACTCCTATGCAACCAAAGGACAAACAACACAATGAGGCAAATGACATGCAGCATCAGAACATTCAATCATTCCCCTGTAATACCAATTGCCAAAAACACTTCTTTTCTACCCCTCCCCCAGCCCACCAATGCAACATTACTTCAATTGACCCAATACTGCTGTATCTGCTACTCAAACAGCAAAACAACAAGAACTCCATTCAGATGCAGGCCTCAACAACCAACTAAGCCCAACAAAAACAAGACTAGATGGCAGATCAACACAAATCAAAACAACAGTCCTTGTATAGCAGCATAGTCCACCACAAAGTAATTGCTCCTTTTATCAGTAGCCCATCTTCACCAAAACAGAGCAAAACTACCAAACATTTCACCATCAGCAAGCCAACAGTAGAAGCAGAAGTAGCTCCACATTTGATTTGAAACATCGTCAGTAGCAACACCCTTTACCTACTCAATCAACTTTGCAGCAACCCTAAATTTGATTAGAAAGCAGCAGCCCCATAACACCAAGCATATTCCAAAGTTAGCGGCAAGACAAACACCACGGCAGTTCAGCACTCTACACTGCAACAGTTCAGGCCAACATAACAGTTCCTCCACCTCTCTATGTTAACAACCACCCCTGTCCACAATGAAATTCCACCCAGCAAACCCCAGCATGACAGAGCAAAATCAGCATAAATCAACAACAATAGCAATAATGCAGCAAAGTCAGCAGCATTGGTTGTTGATCTCTTTACCCCAGCTGGTACCAAATTCTTAGCCACAACCTGCAACTTGGTAGGCTACCTCAAAACAACTTGAAATATTGTTTGGACTAATACTACTTGACTTCATGCCTGATAATATCTTAGCAGCTGTTTGGTGAATTTCATTGATCTTCCGAAAGTCTTGAGCAAAGCCTCACTGCTTAATTTCCTTTCCAAATCTGCCAACTCCACCCCCAGCAAACTGCTCCAGCAGAGCCTACACAGATGCAGCACTATCCAACAAAACTACCCAGCAACTGCACTCTCCACAGCAGATGTAGAACTACCTCTATGCTACCCCAACAGTATACACCAGGAGCACATTACAACAGAACCCAAGCCAGATGTAGACCACAACAAGGTCACAATCACCTACTCCCCATACACCTTCGAACCTGATCCAGATTCTCAACCACATCATGGACTGAATAATGTAACAACCTAGAAAATGCACAAAGTAATTTTGGTTTTGATCAGATTGCGGATTTCCTCTAAACGGAATTGTTTACCCTTGAAAATGCACTCATTCCTCAGAGTCCAAAGAGACCATAACACAACAATGGAATTACATTCCAAATCTTGGTTTTAAACTTACCTCACTTGAACGCACTCTACCACTCCAGCACACCTCTAGCATTCTTAGGAATCACCCATTGCATACCCCACCAGGACAAGATATTGGACCATATTTTCCAAACAAACATGAACTGAACCAACACATGACAATCAGTTTCAATAGCACAACCACAAAACACACACTCTGTTGTAACATCTTGACCAAGGCACCCTACGTGTTGTAGGAAAGCTCTAGACTTTATTCTACCCTTCCAAGTGAGCCATCCAAAAAATTGCACTTTTGGTGGAGATAAATTTTTCCAAATCCACCTAGCATCCTCCACCCTTTGTACTGCATCAGATATGCTATATAATGATTTCACAGTGAACAGACCTGAGGTTGAGGCTTTCCAAACCCAAGAATCAACTATGTCTGATAAAACTAGCTCATGTGTAGATAGGTAAGCTCTAAGTCTACCCACTTCATGTTCCTCCCAAGCCCTCAGGCCTCTTCTGAATTGAAAACTCCACCCATCTGAACTATTTTTCCTGTCAATCATCTATTTAAGATTGGACTCTTTGTCATCTGACAGCTCAAATAGCCTTGGAAATTCAATTCTCAGGCTACAATTTGAGGACCAATGATCCTCCTAAACACTAATTCTCCTCCCATTCCCAACTTTAATGATAGAATTCTCCATGAAGTAACTGAACAGATTGGGACTGCTGTGTTCTAGACTTAGAACGTCACCCCAACTTTTATCAATAAAGTTTTCTTTTGTTTGCTAATCAAAAAAAGTGCTACAGTCCCAAATTACAAGGAGGTAAGATGAATTTAACCCTATTTTATTTTTTATTTTTTGAACTAGTAAAGTTTATTTTATTTGTTTAGAATTTTTTTCCCCATTTATTCTTCCTCCCATGACCCACCACCACCACTTCCAGCTACTTTTGTCAATATCACTTTCGGCCATCATCTCCTATATATATCCTCAATCACCACCTATATACCACCTATTAGTGGCAACCACTTTCAACCACCACCTCTTGATGGAAATCACCTTCGGCCTCCACTTTTGGTGATCACCTCCATGCTACCAATAATCACATTGGGTCAGGTCACTATCTTTGACCATCTGTAGACGTCCCCGAACGCCCCGGGAGGGATGAGTCCCCCGTTCCGTTCATCTTGGGCTCACTACAGTTCAGGACTCAAATGTCACGGTTCTTAATCTGAAGCAAAGAGTCCAAATCCGACAAATCGTTTTGAGAAAATAGATTTTTGAAAGAAGTGCCAAACATGGACTGCTTTGCCAGATACAGAGTCGCCACCTAAATATTTTATTTTTGGGGAAATTTAGGAAACCCTGACTCGTTTGCCTAAGGCCACGTGTCTATCATCACCAAAGTTGCCTCGGCTCGGGAACTTGGGTACGATTGGGGAAGGTCACTTCGTGAGCACCCCCGCTCGCTCGATCAAAGATCGGCCTCTACTAACCATGATATCGAGTTTTGAAAACATTGTGTGCTCTTATTCTGGTTATTAGCCTAGATTTACTATGTGATGCGCACAGCATACAAGTATAGACCGGGCCGTCTGAATTGGAACAAAACTTTTCATGTTTGTTTTTGAAAGATGGTTTGCTACTCGCAAGTAGGCTAAAATGCAGATTTTGTCACCCTCAGGTGGGCTTAGAAAACATGGTTTTGCCACTATCTAGTGGGCTTAAAACTCACAGTCAATGCATTGTTCTAATCCAAATAACCCAACCTTCACCCACAAGCATTCAGGCAGTTACATCACATAAGCAAATAGCTTCATGGTAAGCGTGCTATCATGGCAGTCACTCACACACATGCGAGAATGCTAAAGCGTAAAAACTTACCGAGTACTCCAAGCCAAAACAGAAGCTATGTTAGAAATCCATGCATGATCCTAACTATACAGCGATGCCTAATGCAACACATGCAAAAAATGCAACTATAGCAGGCTCGGCTATTCTAAACATGGCATATGGAATGCTACAGCTAACATGTATTCAACTTGAAATTGAAATACAATGCAGTGAGTACGATGCGCCGAGCCCGGTGCATGCAAAACAGATGAATGAATGCAAACATGCTATCATACTGTATGCTAATTGAAACATGCCCTAATCTAACCATCATAAGTTGGTAAATAAAAGGGAGAGAAAGACGTGGAGTTGGAAGACATACATCACATGCACGCACACTTATTACAGTTGTGCCCTCGCTCGGAGGGTCCGAATAAATAATATACAGTCCCGAATAAATAATTACAGTTCGAATGAATAGTACAGTCTGAATAAATACAAAACCCTAATTTATTAACAAATTAACTAGGAAAAATAGTAAATTAGCATGCAAGCTAGGGGACTGCCTCGACTCTGCTCCGGATGGTGAATGATGCTCGTTTGAGTTGCTTGGCACGGAAATCCATCGCGATGCCCCGATTAGTCTCTGTTTACAACTGAGCCCGGAATATTGCGCGAAGTCCCAAGAGATTGCCGGTTTCTGATTTGCTACAACAGAGAGCAGGAAAGGGGCATAGCAATATATTTTCACATATGTATGCTTGACTACTCTACAGGGAGCGTAGTCCTCGATCCTCGTGCCACCAATCATGCATATCGATGCATGATGGCCGAGGAGTCGATTTGTACGACTTAATATGGAATGAATGCACATATAAACACATCGAGACCTAGACTCCATCATGGATAATCCGGAGTGTCGGCGACTGGGAATTGAGACACGTTCCGTCACTCGAAGTACAAAACGTCCCTCGTTTCCCGTGCTCGGGCTAACTCCTATCCCAAACACAATGCAATATGCATGGCATGCATGAATGCAACTAATATACAACCTATCATACACAATGCTATGAAATGGCATACACAATGCACGATGTAACACAACATACACGACGCTCTAACATGCAACCTAGCATACGCAATACTATGAATTGAAATGGCATACACAATGCATGATGGACTTACACCAACATGAGTGGACCTCAGTCACACTCACATCAGTGGCCATAAGATGAAAATGAGACACTCGAGATGCGTGCACAAGTGCACGCGAACCGAGGACCGACCCTAAGGCACGAATGCCACTCTACCAAAGCAAGGCAAGGCATGGAATATGGCATACAAACATGCGAATTTCAGCACTAAAATATGATGCTAAACAGCCCCGAAACATGGCAATATGGCACCCGATGCATGAGATGAACCCCGAAACTCAAAACTAGGCATACGCAATGACCTATAGCTATACGAAGCATGCATTATTTGATCATGAAGCATGAAGACAGAGTCATGGCAGTCCCAAAACATGAACTTTCTTAGTTCAAAGCATGGCCAAAATATGCTAGCAAGATGGACTAAAATAGCATGCGATTTTGACTAGCAAACATGGTTTACATGGCAAGTACATGAAGCAAGTGAGCACTCACCAAACCAGCAAAAATCAGTGAACTAAACATGCCAAAATATGCCTAAATACACATGGAAAGGCAGCCAACACATGCACAAATGAGGGGCTCCTTTGGAAGGGCATACAAGGGGTTATTAAGTACATGCAAGATAGACATGAAGCATGACCAAAAAGCTCTGGAAATCAAATATGGTAGTCCCAAAACTCACCAAATTGACCCTAAAATCTGACTTCAAAGCATGCAAGATAGGGTCTCTTTGGAAGGCCAAAATGACCACCAAACAAGTCAAGGTGAGAGGGGGTCACCCCCCTCTGATTTGGAGGCTCAAAACAGCATCAAAGCCACTGTAAATCCACTGAATTCCAGTGGCTAGAAGGTCAAACAAGGCATGCAACAAGGGCTAGGGTGTAAGGCTCAAAATAAGAGGGAATCAAGCATACAAGGAAGCATGTGACCTCAAATAAGAAAATTCCCTTAATCAAACATAAAGATTATGTCAAAACAAGACTTTTTCCAGTTTATAACAAGTCTAAAAAATGAACATAAATAGGGCTAATCTATCATGCAAAAATGGCCCTAAAAGAGAGAATAGAGACAAGGGACATCAGCTGGCCCCAAATAGTAAAGAGACCTTCAACAAAGTTGAAGAGGGACTCAAAACAAGGCACTTTATAGTTTACATCAAGTCTCGAAAATGAACAAAAGTGAGGCTAAATCAACATGCAAGAAAAAGGCCTAAAAGAGGAATAAAGAGGCAAGCGGTAGCAGCTGACCTCAAACAGAAAAGAGACCTTCAACGAAGTTTAAGAGGGGCTCGAAAAAATACATTTCACAGTTTATGACCAAGTCCAAAACAGCTCACAAATAAGCCTAAAATATCATGCAAAAATAGGCCTAAAAGAGAGTTTAAACACAAAGGGTGAGGAGGAGACCTCCAACAGAGAAAGACCCTTGATCAAACATGGAGATGAGCTCAAAATATGACTATTTACAGTTTGGGTCGGAGCCCAAAAAAGTAAGCAAAAGGAGCTAAAATATAGAGCAAAATAAGGCAAGAAAGATGGAAAATGGGACTCACCCTTGTAGAGCCAACCTTCAACAGCTCTTGGACCAAGTTTGGGGGCTCTCAACCTCTGGAAATCAGCTTCAAAGGGCTGGAATGGAGTGTGGAGGTGTGGTGCTATGGGTTGTAGTGTAAAGGGTGCAAGAACCTTAGCGTTTGAAGGGTTTAGAAGAGAGGGAGAGGGAGAGTTGTATGCAAGGCTCAACACAATTTTTGTAAACCTTCAAAAATGAGCTGGGGGGTTGGCTTTATAGAGGAGAGGAGTGGAGAAAAAGGGGGGGAAAATCAAATTCAAATTTCCCCCCCAAAAGACCCCCCATCGGATACAGGATCTGGGGGGAAACAGAGGGTGCAGCTGTAAGGAACCAGGTGAGTGGGTCATGGCCGGCCAGGTTCAGAGGGTTCAGGTGGCCGGCCGGCCAGGTTCAAAAGGTTCAATCACAATTAGTGGCCGGTCACCCCAAAAAGGTGGCCTCCCATGTGTGCACAACACAACTATGTGGAGAAAAACCAGGAAATGTAACCCAAGAGAGAGAAAAACCAACTTTTTAGAGGGGTTCAAAAGGGTCAGGAACAATTGCTGGCCGGCCATGTCATATTGGTGGCCTCCCAGGTGTGTACAACACAAATATGTGGTTGAGGGCCAAAGAAAGTGGCCCGGGAATGGTCAACACCAGCTTTCTAGCGAGGAAAACGGGCGATAAAGAGCGATGAAGGAATAAACCTGGTCTTCAGAACAATTGCTGGCCTCCCACCCTTCCACGACCTTCCTAACAATGAAAATAAGGTCGCCGCCAAAAATGAACTCAAACCGATGTAAAACGAAGGTTCGGGGGCCAAAACGCACGTCCCGGGGCCCCGAAAGCTGACTGTTAAGCACCGGAGGTGGTGTTTGACCACAAAGTTGGTCTCTCGAGTCACAGTGTCCCTCAAAAGGGAGGAAATAAGGTATGCGCCAAAAACCGGAGCAAACGGAGGTAGTTAAGCGGTCCCGAACTGAGGCACACGGCCGACGGCTCCGAAAATCAAAAACCGGGCTACAAACGGAAAAAATGGCTTACGACCACGAAACGTAGCCTACGGCCACTGAGAGATGGTCTACGAGACCTCTCCCTCCCTTCGGAAGAGAAACATGAGAAAACAGAGCCTGGTTCGCAAACCGAGGCAAAGCACAGAAAAGCCCGGAAGTTCGGAGGCAAGGCTCGCAGCCGAGACTCTGAAACCTCTGAACGAGCACGATATGCAACATCACCAAGCGCTCAATCGGTGACGTCTGAGTCTTAAGGTCGGTCAAAAATGGGGTGTCTACAGTTGCCCCTCTTTGACAGAACTCGAAAGTCATAAGTGACGGGAGTGAATGTCAAAGCCCAAAGACGACCCATTTTTGACAAGGCCGAAGACTTAGACAAACAGGCAAGATGAACCAAGAGATGTGCCCGCAGGCATGCCCGTAGGCAGGAGGAAAAATGTAAAGTGATATGCACCAAGTCGGATGTAACTCAATGATCATGTAAATGCAGCAAGCTGTAATGAAGCAAGTATTCACAAATAGATGCAACAGTTTTAAGCAAGAATGCAAAGCAACAACCACATTTCATGCAGTTAAGAATGCGGGGAATTGTTTAACTCTCGCCACGTCTCACACGGAGAAGATACGATACCTGCGCGATTCGTCTGGTCGCACCAGCCTCAAATGAACCGTACATACAATATCGTGCCTGTAAAAGAAAGAAACTCAACAAGCACAACATATTTAACAACATATGTTCAACGTGACATCGAATATGGACAAACGTGGTGTCGATGGGTGAGTGCATCGCAATACGAGAAGAAACGCATGTGACAATGCGAGTTTAAGCATGGAGGCATGATAATATCGAGGAAACGTGCATAACAATGCAAGTATACGCATGAGAATGCAGGTGATATACATAAGTGTAAACTAGAATGCACATTTGTCCCAAAACAACGAGCAAAGAAATGCGCGTTTCGGCGAGGGCGACTCGATCGCGGCCTCCGATTCACCTTCCGGAAGGGTCACAACATGTTCAAAAAGGATACATCTCACTTTCGACAAGTAACGATGAGAAACGTATCGAAGGTTGGAGTTGAAGTCCTGGCGGAGCGATTTTCGCGACGGAAAGTGCACTTCTCCTGTACTTTTTTAGGTCCCGGGGACTCCAATCATCACCAAAATTTGCAGAGACCTTGGAGGCCACATGGGGGACACCACCGGCCAATTTTATTCCCAGGGGGAGGCTGCCGGCCATGTTTTTGGGAGAGGGGTGGCCGGCCTGCCAGAAAAGGTGGCCGGCCGGCCACCTAGGCCAAATCCGGGGCAGTTTGGTCTTTTTGCTCTCTTTTCTTTAAATGTGCTCATCCAAAGCACTTTTCCTCACAAGTGCAGCTCCGAAATTGCTCTCTCCTCCTTCCCAAACCATTTTCTCTCCTAGATCTGCGCTCTATACGTGTTTTCCAACGCCCCACGCAAGTTGTTTTCGCGAAAACTTTCAGTTCTCTTCACTTTGAACCGATTAAATTTTGATTTCGGGGCTTCTTTTCTCATTTTCACCACTTGAGGTAAGTTTGTCTCAACATTTGGAAGATTTTCTCGGGAGTTGACTTTTGTTGACTTTTTCATTTCCCGAGAGTTGACTTTTGTTGACTTTTTCCAATTTCGGCTCATTTTGCTCGTTTTTTGCTCCTTTTTGCAGATTTCTTGAAATGGCCGGTCATCTTCCTTATGGTGGAGGTCCTCCAGGTGCCGGGGGGGGTCCCGATATTATGGCTTTACCCCCGAGAGTTCGACCGTTTGATCCCGAGAGGTATCATCCTCAGGAGCACGTCCTTCCTCAGGCGGTTTTCTACCACTTCACTGATTTTGATGATCGAGCGCCTAGGGATCTGCTTTTGCGAGAGCTGGAGTCCCACCTCTCTCATGAGGCACGAGAGGTATTTATTCTACTTTTACATTTTCTGCGATGTATTCTGCATTTTTCGTGCATTTCGTGCTTTCGCTATGTTTATCTGCTCACTCAAGCACACAACTTGTTTTGAATGTTTAGTCCATAGCACCGTATTCCGTTTGCATCTTGAACACACAGTTCAAACACTCCAACTTTCTGAACACGCAGCCCGTGTATTGATTGTGAACACACAGCACATACTTGTTGAGAATTGAACACACAGCCCAAACTTTTGAGATGAACACATAGCCCACTGATTTTGAAATCTGAACACACAGTTCGTTGTTGAGGTGAACACACAGCACACACCGATTGAGAGTTGAACACGCAGCCCAAACTTTGAGATGAACACACGGCCCACTGATTCTGAAATCTGAACACACAGCTCAAATACTTGATGTTGAACACACAGCTCGAACTTTGATGATGAACACACAGCCCATTTTTCTGATTGTGAACACACAGCACACACTGATTGAGAGTTGAACACGCAGCCCAAACTTTGAGATGAACACACAGCCCACTGATTCTGAAATCTGAACACACAGCTCAAATACTTGATGTTGAACACACAGCCCATTTTTCTGATTGTGAACACACAACACACACTGATTAAGGGTTGAACACGCAACCCAAACTTTGAGATGAACACACAGCCCACTGATTCTAAAATCTGAACACACAGCTCAAATACTTGATGTTGAACACACAGCTCGAACTTTGAATTTTCTGAACACGCAGCCCATTTTTCTGATTGTGAACACACAACACACACTGATTGAGGGTTGAACACGCAGCCCAAACTTCGAGATGAACACACAGCCCACTGATTTTGAAATCTGAACACACAGCTCAAATACTTGATGTTGAACACACAGCTCGAACTTTGATGATGAACACACAGCCCATTTTTCTGATTCAATTTTGCACACAGCTCATACATTTCATTTACACGCAGCTTATTCATTTCATTTGCATGCAGCTTATTCATTTCATTTGCACGCAGCTTATACATTTCATTCTGAAACTGAATACGTGTGTTCGTCCTGGATGCAGGTGACTTCTCGTAGTGCGCGAGGATATGGCTCTATCTCGGCGAGAGAGTGGTACACGGAGCTCTCGGAGGCTGTCCGGGATTTGGTGGACGTTGCAGGCTTTGGGCCCTTTTGCACCGGGATCTCCCGTTGTCCTGCTAGTAGGACACTGATGGGTGCTTTGGTAAAGAGATGGTGGGACACCACCAACTCCTTCCATTTTTCTGCCATCGGGGATATGACCATGACCCCATTTGACTTCGCCGTACTGACGGGCCTTGATGTGGGAGGCTGGGCCATTCCATATGATGAGGATATGGGCCAGTGGGAGGCCGCTTGGTTATACTTATTGGGGGCTCGCCCGCCAGTTGACCGATCATCGGGCAGAGTCCGATACACCTGGTTTTCTTCCCATTTCAGGAGGCCGAAGATGGAGCCTGAGGCTCCCGAGGAGGTGGCACAGTGTACTCGCAGATTCTTGATGTTCCTTTTCGGCACCACTCTGTTTGCCGATAGGGGGAATACTGCCGGGCTTTATCTGCTGAGCGCTCTAGTGGACCTTTCACAGGTTAGACGGTATGATTGGGGCGGCGCCAGCTTGGCTACCCTCTATTGTTATATGAGCGCGACCTCCCGCGGACGGGGGAACATGGTTGGCGGCTATTGGAGGGCCTGGGAGGTACTTTCTGCCCTCTTGATTTGCATTTCTGCTCCTCATTATTTGTACATGGCACACACGGCGCACTTTATATTCTGCACTTTGCTCTCAGCATGTTGTATTTACATTCTGCACTCGGCATTCTGTATTCTGATGGCTACTGCTCTGTTTTCTGCAACTATGGGTCTACGTGTACTTCTCGACGCTGGCTCCGGAGCTTATAGTGGAGGTGCCCCTCACGACCCCGTATTCACTCGTATTCGAAGGCCAGTACCGGCCGAGACCTCGGGAGTCTCTTCTTTACCTGCGACAGTACTTCGATACAGTGCGGTCGTCGGAGGTATTTCAGAACTCTCAGTTCTCCATGTTTTCATGGCTTTGATTTATCTTGCACATTCACAATTTCTGATCAGCTTACGCATTGGTTATCCGCAGATCACATGGCAGCCCTGGGCGCCTTTAGGCAGAGACCTCCGATTCTATTTTGCCAGAGCGTAGGGGGTCTCTCGGTATAGGATCCTGTTCGAGGGGCTAGTTGGGAGGGCCTGGTTTTTTGGGAGATCGCTTCTTGCATCAGGTATGGGGCCACCCTGAGCAGGACATTCCTTCAGCGCCTCCAGACGATATGCGGACCGCTGATAGGCTCTCTCCCCAGGATGTCGTTAATGCTCTGCTAGGTACCGATGCCTTCCTACATCTGGAGCAGGGGAAGTATGCGACCTACCGTCACACCTACTTGATGCCTTCGCTAACGGGAGTCCGACTGTAACAACCCTCGTACTGATTACCGATAAACTACTGAATTAGCTACTGGTTACTGCTAAACTGAACTGATAATGACTGATAATTGAATTAACTAAAGTACTGAATGGACTGATTGAAATCGAAACTGAAGTTGAATGAGTTTATCTATTGAATTGCATATTGCATCGGTTTGATTGATTGATTATCTGTTTGAATTCATATGTTTAAACTGCTAATTGAAGGCCTTATCGGCGGCCGAATTAGGAACCGTTTAGAGTTTTGGGATCAGTAGAATATTTGTGGTTTAATGGTATATTTATCTAAAAAGCGATTAGGTATGATTAAATTAGATTAAATATTGATTTAATTGGCAAGTTTGACTTATTTACTTAGACCACTTAGTGGCCCACTACTCCTCATATTTGAGCCATATACAAAACTTAATCAACATTTGATCAGCCATTTCTCTTTGTTTGCCGACCAAGAAGAGAGTTAGAGAGAGAGGGACTTGTTCTTGTTGATTTGCTTGAAGACTTGAAGTAAATTGAAGTGTATTTGCATAATTGAACTTCTAGACTTGTAATTGAGACTTAGGTAAGTGAATCCATCTTCTCCTTGTTGTCTTTGAGTTCCATCTTGCATGTATCATGGTTATAGAGAAGTTAAGTCATGAATTTGCTCATATATGTCGTATTGGAACTCCATTGTTGCATGCATGCTTGAATCGGTGCATTTTGAAGTTGAATTCATGTTAGATTGTCCATGCATGTCCATGTTTAAGCTAAAGTCCATGTTTTCATTTTGTTTTCCAACTATTGAGCCCAATTGAGCGAGAATTGAAGCTTGATTTTGGTTTAAGTTCATGCATTGCATGGTTTGAAATTGTTCACGGAAGTGGGTTTGAATTTGGTTTTAATTAACTCACCCTTGGGCTTTGATTTTACAACTTGAGCTTTAAAACATGTTATTCTATGTGCTTCCAAGAGTTTTCCAGAAAATGGGCCCAAGAGGATCGATTTTGGTGGTTGAAAACTTGGTTTTGAACTTGGAGTTCGAATCTGGGTTTTCCAGATTTTTGAGTCCCGCTCGAGCGGGAAAGTGGCGCTCGAGCGGGAAATCGAGCTCCCAGCATCTTGCACTGTACATCAGTCCGCTCGAGCGGAAGAAGTTGCGCTCGAGCGGAGGACTGGGTGACACGCTCGAGCGGGCGTCGAGCGGAGATTTCACCTATCCAGTACTTTTTGGTCCGCTCGAGCGGCTAAGTGGACGCTCGAGCGGGTACCTTTGTTTGCTTGTCCGCTCGAGCGAGGAAACCTGCGCTCGAGCGGGACCCTGTTTCACTGAAATTTCTGAAAATGTTTTCTAAGTGTATTTTTGCATCCTCATCCCATTCTAGGCATTCTTAGGCCTAGTTTTAGACATCTTAATGAGGATTTAGACGTAAAACCACACCGAGGAAATTTAGGGATTTAATTATCGTCCTTCCCGACTGTGAAACTTAGTGTGTGTTCCATTTGTTAACTGTTTAGGGTTGGCTCTCGGGGACGCGCTCTAGCTGCTATTAGCCCAATCTCTGTGAGTAACAACTGTGTAAAGATATGTTCAAATGATTAATTTCTGAACACTGAACTGAACTGTTTACTGAAATGTAATTATTTATTGTATGAATGTATGTCCTTTATTTTCCGAATTGTACTGTGGCATCCTTAGCATTACTGTTACTGACTGACTGTCTACTGTTACAGAGATCTCTGTCGGTTTCCTCGTGGAACCACTACTGTTTACTGAATGATTGGCCATCATTACTGTTCGGTCTCTTTTATGATCTATGCTATGCTATGCTAATGGATGTACCACATATGACTGAATAACTGTTCTGACTGAAAGACTGAAATACTGTTTAAATGAACTGTTTTCATTACTGTAAGGACATTTCATTCTTAACCTCTTTATGCATTACGTTATTCACTGGGCTTTAGCTCACTGTTTATATATATATGTAGGTTCTCAGCAGCCAGACCGGAGCTAGGAGCGTGGGTTGGTCCCCAGTTTTGTCAAGCCAGCCTATGTGCCTCACTGTGAGGTTCCGTGTTGCCATGTTATGGCTTTGGGATTTTGTTTTGGTTTTCCCGTCGGTCTCCTTACAGTTTTGTACTCCTGTATAGACTGTCTACTGTTCTACTGTACTGTTATCGAGGGATTAAGTCCCCGTACTGAATGTTTGTATATGATTGTATAGACTGTATATAGACCGTACTGTTTTGAACTGTATGAATGCATGAAAAATGTTTTTGGCATACAGATTTTCACAGCTCAATGGACACTAGTTATTTACTGTATTGGCTTCCAGTGAACTCTGTTATACTGTATTACTGTTAAGCAGGCCTTCGGTAATTCTGGCATGAACTGGCCGGTATGTGTAAGGTATACAGTCCTTACTGATCTCATATCTGTTACTCATTATATACTGACCCTTATATTTAATATACCTATTACTATATGTGCTTAATCGCTACTTAACACTCAGTGGTGGGTCGTGACAGAGTGGTATCAGAGCGATACTTAACCACGAGTTATACCCCACACACGTGTCCAAATGAGCTGTAGGGTGTCCTAGAAAAGTGATTAGGGCATTTCATGAACTTGAAAAGTGTGTGACTATGTTATGACTGAATACATGTTAATGTGATAACTGTCTAAACATGTAACTGTTTAATGTTATAATTGCTATAACTGTTATAACTGCTTATAGTGAAATGGACAACGCAAATGAACCTGAATCCTCATCTACCGAGGCCAGAATGGCAAGAATGGAAAGAATGATGGAATTGATAACTGCTAGACTTGAACAACAACAGAACCAACAGCCCCCACCTCCTCCTCCTCCTCCGGTACAGCCGGAACCAAATGCAAATGTGAATGATGGGGACATAATTGCTCTTACCCAGAAGTTCAGCAAACTGAAACCGCCGTCCTTTCAGGGAGGCTTGGAACCGTTGAAAGCTGAAGCTTGGGTACTTGAGACTGAAAAGTTATTTGAAGTGTTTCCGTGCTCGGAAGCAAATAAAGTGTTGTTAGCTACCTTCACCTTGCAAGAAGAGGCCAGAAGGTGGTGGATGCTGGTCCGTGATACTAACACTGTAGTGACTTGGGCTCATTTTAAGGAGTCCTTTTTTGAAAAATATTTCCCTCAGTGTATCAGGGATAGGAAAGTGACCGAGTTCGAGCAACTGAGGCAAGGCACCATGTCCGTTGCCGAATATGAAACGAAGTTCACCGGGCTTGCCAAATATGCACCGCATATGGTGGACACCGAATACAAGAAGGCCCGAAGGTTTGAAGGCGGCCTGAATGCTGTAATACAAGACAGAATAAGTGTTTTGAAGTTACCGACCTATGTGGGTGTTCTTGACCGAGCATTGATGGCCGAGTCGAACATTGCAGCAGTGAAACAGTCTGAAACACCAACAACCGAATGGCATGGAAAAAGGCATGGGTTCAAGTTTAAGAAAGGCAAGCATAACCCTGCAAATAAGAAACAGAACACGGGGTCAACAACTAGCCCCAGCCAAGGGAGTGGATTCATTCCACCCTGCTCTACATGTGGCAACAAGCACAAAGGAGTTTGTCACAACATAACGGGAGCCTGTTTCAGATGTGGCAAGGTGGGCCACAGAATTAAAGACTGCCCTTCTGCTCCACCAGTTAGTAGTAAAGCTACACCGAGCGCAGCAGCAGCAAATGTAGCACCAAAGCCTAACCCCAAAGCTACCGGGAAAGAGCCTGTGAGGCAGGCCGAGTGTTTGCCCTAGTACCGGGAGACGTGCAAAATACTGAAACCGTTGTGTCAGGTATCCTCTCTATCTGTGCTCAAAATGCATATGTACTGATTGATTCGGGGTCTACACATTCTTATGTGTCACATGCTTTTTCGCGGAAACTGAATAGACCCTTAGAACCTATGAATTACCTGCTAGCTGTATCATCACCTGTTGGGGGATCCATGACATGTGCATATATGTATCCTGCTTGTGAGATTATTGTTGGGGACATGCATTTGTTTATTGATTTACTACCGTTGAACATTGATCATTTTGATGTAATATTGGGGATGGATTGGTTACAAAAATATCATGCTACTATCGATTGTGTGACCAAGCAAGTTGTTTTCCGTCCACCGGGTTTACCTGAATTTGTATTTGATGGGGTTGGAGTAGTGCCTCCTCCATATCTGATTTCTTCTGTGAAAGCTGTCAAACTGATTAGGAAGGGGTGTAAAGGATATCTGTGTTCTGTACTGACTGTATCTGCTAGTACTGATGTTAAAACTGATGTGAATTGCATTTCTATAGTTAGAGAATTCCCAGATGTATTTCCAGATGATCTACCAGGGGATTTGATTGACAGGGAGATTGAGTTCACCGTTGATGTAGTTCCGGGTACACAACCAATATCTAAAGCTCCTTACAGAATGGCTCCAGCTGAACTGAAGGAATTGAAAGTACAATTGCAGGAACTGTTAGACAAGAAAGAGTTTATCAGACCCAGTACTTCACCGTGGGGTGCACCTGTTTTGTTTGTAAAGAAGAAAGATGGCTCACTGAGACTGTGCATTGATTATCGTGAACTGAACAAGGTAACTGTGAAAAATAAATACCCATTGCCACGTATTGATGATTTATTTGATCAGTTACAGGGTGCACAAGTGTTTTCCAAGATTGATCTCAGATCGGGATATCACCAACTGAAAGTTAAACCAGAAGACATTGATAAAACTGCTACATTTATGAATTTTTATGAATTTTTAGTTATGCCGTTCGGAGTCACGAATGCCCCTGCTGCATTTATGGACCTTATGAACAGAATTTTTAAACCATACCTTGATGATTTCATTGTGGTATTTATTGATGACATACTGATTTATTCTAAGACTGTTGAAGAACATGAACACCATCTAAGACTTGCCCTGCAACCTAAGAGAACAGAAACTGTATGCTAAACTGTCTAAATGTGAATTTTGGCTTGATCATGTGATGTTTTTGGGGCATGTTGTTAGCAAAGATGGAATTTCTGTTGATCCGCAGAAAATTGAAGCTGTAGTGAACTGGCCTAGACCAACGAATGTAACCGAAGTCCGAAGCTTTTTGGGATTGGCTGGATATTACAGAAGATTTGTCAAAGATTTCTCCAAGATTGCCTTACCACTGACTCAGTTGACACAGAAGGGGATATCATTTGACTGGACTGACCAGAGGGAATCAGCATTTCAAGAGTTGAAAACTCGACTTGTAACTGCACCGGTTTTGACTCTACCTTCAGGTACGGATGGTTATACTGTGTTTAGTGATGCTTCTCATAAGGGTTTGGGATGTGTTTTAATGCAGAATGGGAGAGTTATTGCTTATTCTTCCCGACAGTTGAGACCACACGAAAAAAACTACCCAACCCATGATCTGGAACTTGCTGCAGTAGTGTTTGCACTGAAAATTTGGCGTCACTATCTGTATGGGGCACATGTGAAGTATACACCGACCACAAGAGTTTGAAATATTTCTTCACACAGAAAGAACTGAATATGAGACAGCGGAGATGGCTAGAACTGATCAAAGATTATGACCTACAGATTTTGTACCATCCGGGAAAAGCCAATACCGTTGCCGATGCTTTGAGCCGAAAGTCATTGCCAACTTAGCTTGTTTGCTCACCGGACAGAAGGAGTTGCTTTGTGACCTTGAAAATTTGAAATTGAAATTGTTTTGAAGAGAAACAAGGTGGAACACTAGCTGCTATTTCTGCTCAACCAGCCTTGATCGAAGAGATTAAAGAGAAACAGCAACTGGATGATTACTTGAAGAAAATCATCGAAGAAAGAGATTCAAAACCGAGACCGGGGTTCAAATTTGACAACAATGTACTGAAATTTCAAGATAGACTGTGTGTACCAATGACACTGAATTGAAAAGAAGAGTTCTGCAAGAGGGCCACAATTCAAAGTTTCGATCACCCACCCGGGAATACGAAAATGTATCAAGATCTGAAACAGAATTTCTGGTGGCCGGGAATGAAGAAAGAAATTGCCGACTTTGTGTCCAAGTGTCTTCATTGCCAACAAGTTAAAGCTGAACATCAACGACCTGCCGGATTACTGCAACCCTTACCCATACCAGAGTGGAAATGGGAGCATATCACGATGGATTTTATCGTTGGATTACCTCGCTCCAGGAAAGGTATGGATTCTATTTGGGTTATTGTTGATAGACTGACCAAATCTGCTCACTTCTTACCTGTCAAGACAATTTATAATGCGGACAAACTGGCTGTTATCTATATTGATGAAATTGTTAGACTGCACGGAGTGCCTGTGTCTATTGTTTCTGACAGGGATTCGAAGTTTACATTGAGTTTCTGGCAAAGCCTACAGACTGCATTGGGTACTGAATTGAGGCTGAGTAGTGCCTATCATCCTCAGACAGATGGACAGTCAGAAAGGACCATCCAAACTTTAGAGGATCTACTGAGAATGTGTCCTTGATTTCCAAGGAAACTGGGAAAGTCATTTGCCATTGGCCGAATTCGCCTACAACAACAGCTACCATTCGAGTATTGGTATGGCGCCTTTCGAGGCATTGTATGGCAGGAAATGTAGATCTCCAATTTGCTGGGCAGAAGTTGGAGATGGGCCTTTGATTGGGCCCGAGATTGTATATGAAACAACTGAAAAGATAAAACTGATACAACAGAGACTGAAAACTGCACAGAGTAGACAGAAAAGTTATGCGGATGTCAGAAGGCGGGACAGAGAGTATGAAGTGGGTGATCACGTTTTTGTAAAAGTGACACCAATGAAAGGCCAGACTCGTTTTGGAGTCAAAGGCAAGTTAGCACCGCGGTATGTCGGACCGTATCAGATTATTGAGAAAATCAATCCGGTGGCGTATCAAGTTGCACTTCCTCCTGAAATGGAGCATATGCATAATGTCTTCCACATTTCGATGTTGAGAGATTATCTCCGGGATCCCTTCCATGTGATTGAGCCTACTCGAATAGTGTTGAGTGATGACTACACTTACGAGGAACGGCCTATACAGATTGTGAACAGACGGATCAAGAAACTGAGGAACAAAGAGATCCCGCTAGTGAAAGTTGATTGGCAGAACCATGGTGGTGTGTATGCCACTTGGGAAAGGGAAGATGACATGGCTAGGCGATATCCTGATTTGTTCCCGCTGAATCCTGTTTTCTTCCAGAATGAAGGTAACTCGAGTTTAGAGGACTAAACTCCTTATAAGGAGGGGAGACTGTAACAACCCTCGTACTGATTACCGATAAACTACTGAATTAGCTACTGGTTACTGCTAAACTGAACTGATAATGACTGATAATTGAATTAACTAAAGTACTGAATGGACTGATTGAAATCGAAACTGAAGTTGAATGAGTTTATCTATTGAATTGCATATTGCATCTGTTTGATTGATTGATTATCTGTTTGAATTCATATGTTTAAACTGCTAATTGAAGGCCTTATCGGCGGCCGAATTAGGAACCGTTTAGAGTTTTGGGATCAGTAGAATATTTGTGATTTAATGGTATATTTATCTAAAAAGCGATTAGGTATGATTAAATTAGATTAAATATTGATTTAATTGGCAAGTTTGACTTATTTACACTTAGACCACTTAGTGGCCCACTACTCCTCATATTTGAGCCATATACAAACACTTAATCAACATTTGATCAGCCATTTCTCTTTGTTTGCCGACCAAGAAGAGAGTTAGAGAGAGAGGGACTTGTTCTTGTTGATTTGCTTGAAGACTTGAAGTAAATTGAAGTGTATTTGCATAATTGAACTTCTAGACTTGTAATTGAGACTTAGGTAAGTGAATCCATCTTCTCCTTGTTGTCTTTGAGTTCCATCTTGCATGTATCATGGTTATAGAGAAGTTAAGTCATGAATTTGCTCATATATGTCGTATTGGAACTCCATTGTTGCATGCATGCTTGAATCGGTGCATTTTGAAGTTGAATTCATGGTAGATTGTCCATGCATGTCCATGTTTAAGCTAAAGTCCATGTTTTCATTTTGTTTTCCAACTATTGAGCTCAATTGAGCAAGAATTGAAGCTTGATTTTGGTTTAAAGTTCATGCATTGCATGGTTTGAAATTGTTCACGGAAATGGGTTTGAATTTGGTTTTAATTAACTCACCCTTGGGCTTTGATTTTACAAATTGAGCTTTAAAACATGTTATTCTATGTGTTTACAAGAGTTTTCCAGAAAATGGGCCCAAGAGGATCGATTTTGGTGGTTGAAAACTTGGTTTTGAACTTGGAGTTCGAATCTGGGTTTTCCAGATTTTTGAGTCCCGCTCGAGCGGGGAAAGTGGCGCTCGAGCGGGGAAATCGAGCTCCCAGCATCTTGCACTGTACATCAGTCCGCTCGAGCGGAAGAAGTTGCGCTCGAGCGGAGGACTGGGTGACACGCTCGAGCGGGCGTCGAGCGGAGATTTCACCTATCCAGTACTTTTTGGTCCGCTCGAGCGGCTAAGTGGACGCTCGAGCGGGTACCTTTGTTTGCTTGTCCGCTCGAGCGGGGAAACCTGCGCTCGAGCGGGACCCTGTTTCACTGAAATTTCTGAAAATGTTTTCTAAGTGTATTTTTGCATCCTCATCCCATTCTAGGCATTCTTAGGCCTAGTTTTAGATATCTTAATGAGGATTTAGACGTAGAACCACACTAAGGAAATTTAGGGATTTAATTATCGTCCTTCCCGACTGTGAAACTTAGTGTGTGTTCTATTTGTTAACTGTTTAGGATTGGCTCTCGGGGACGCGCTCTAGCTGCTATTAGCCCAATCTCTGTGAGTAACAACTGTGTAAAGATATGTTCAAATGATGAATTTCTGAACACTAAACTGAACTGTTTACTGAAATGTAATTATTTATTGTATGAATGTATGTCCTTTATTTTCCGAATTGTACTGTGGCATCCTTAGCATTACTGTTACTGACTGTCTACTGTTACAGAGATCTCTGTCGGTTTCCTCGTGGAACCACTACTGTTTACTGAATGATTGGCCATCATTACTGTTCTCTTTATGACCTACTGTTACTGCTATGCTAATGGATGTACCACATATGACTGAATAACTGTTCTGACTGAAAGACTGAAATACTGTTTAAATGAACTGTTTTCATTACTGTAAGGACATTTCATTCTTAACCTCTTTATGCATTACGTTATTCACTGGGCTTTAGCTCACTGTTTATATATATATGTAGGTTCTCAGCAGCCAGACCGGAGCTAGGAGCGTGGGTTGGTCCCCAGTTTTGTCAAGCCAGCCTATGTGCCTCACTGTGAGGTTCCGTGTTGCCATGTTATGGCTTTGGGATTTTGTTTTGGTTTTCCCGTCGGTCTCCTTACAGTTTTGTACTCCTGTATAGACTGTCTACTGTTCTACTGTACTGTTATCGAGGGATTAATCCCCGTACTGAATGTTTGTATATGATTGTATAGACTGTATATAGACCGTACTGTTTGAACTGTATGAATGCATGAAAAATGTTTTTGGCATACAGATTTTCACAGCTCAATGGACACTAGTTATTTACTGTATTGGCTTCCGCCAGGCCCTGAACTCTGTTATACTGTATTACTGTTAAGCAGGCCTTCGGTAATCTCGGATTACTGACCGGTTACGGTGCTAAACCCATAGGGCTGGGTTTGGGTCGTGACACGTACCCCGACGAGGAGGTCTGCTGGTATGCCCTCATCGAGCAGGGCTCGGGCTACAGGTGTCCCTACCACCAGCAGGGCTGGCACATCTAGAGGTGGGGTGGACTAGTTCCCCCGATTCCTCCGACTCATCATCATCCTGGATGGCCAGATATGCCGACTAAGTTGATGGGATGGCAATATGGGACCACCTCCCTGATTCCGATTCCGATAGAGCCTCCGATGCCTGGCCACCGATATGTCAGTGACCCTGACTCACCACCGGTATGTTCCGCTATTTTCCATTTATCACACAGATATTTTGGCATTTGTTTATTCATTGATGACTTGAGCTTGTTTCTGCAGCCACCTAGGGAGTACATGGATGAGGTGCTTGGGATGGTAGCCTCACTTGAGGGCATGGTCCTGTGGAGAGAGACGCAGTTATCCATCATGGGTTTCCAGGTACCCTTTAGTTTTCTGGCATTTATCATACTTCTGATGACATGCTGATTTTGAACATTTTACTGCATTGATAGGTTGCCTGTGTAGAGCACATCTGACACACACCACATTTACGTATTGTACCTGCATGCACCCACTCTGTGTAGTTTGCTTGCATCTATATCTGATATACATGTTCCGGCTGATATATTCAAACTGCATTCTTCATTTTTAGATGCCTCCAGTGTATGCTCAGTCACAGGCTGGGCCATTTGGATCTTCCTGAGGAGCTGGGCCATCTAGGCCTTCTCGAGGGGCTGGGAGAAGGGAGTCGTCTCGCGGACGAGGCAGACGCAGGGCGCACATCATAGAGGAGGAGCCCAGTGAGGAGGAGGAGGAGGCTGCAGATCCCCAGTCAGAGACATCTACTGACAAAGAGGGCGGCTCTGATCCTGGTTCCGGTAGTGGAGATGAGGCTGAGGAGGGTTCCGAGGATGGCAGCTCCGACTCAGATGGTGCCGGTGGTGCAGAGGCTGCTTCGCAGAAGAGGATGAAAAGGGCCTCTTATTCCTGCTCTTGAGAGCATTGATGCAGTTGTTTCCTGTTTTATTTACCTTTTTACTAGTAGTTGTAGCACATTGCACATTGTTAGGTAGTTTTATTTTCTGTAAAACTTGTACCCTTGTTGTAAAAAGGAAGCATGATGGAATGAAACAGCTTTTGTTCAAAAAGTGTTGTATTTTATGTTCTTAGCATCGCATCGCATCGTTTTGCACCAAAAATGAGATTGAATTGAATTGTGCGCTGTGTATTTACCAAGTCAGGTAGTGAACCGACGCAGCAAACTAAACAACCTATCTTACTAAGAAATAACAAGATCTTAGCAAGTTTACAACTCGATAAGCAAAACACAACAATGTTGACAACAAAATAGGCAAGACACAATGCAATTGATTTAAACAAAAAGTAACGACTCAAAGCACGAAACTCGACAGCTCGACAAAACTTAACAACTCGATAAGCAAAACAACAACTCGATAAGCAAGACTTAACAACAACTCTATAAACAAAGTGCATTTCGGACGATCTGGGTGAAGGAACGCATCCGAAACAGAGGGAAATGGAGGCCTTTGACACTCCCGATGTATGGAAATGCTTGAAACTTCCTTCTAGAGGGTAAAACAGGACCAAAGGCACATATTGGAGCATGGCCGGCCACCTTTAGGCGCTGGCCGGCCAGCTTTTTGCATTTGAGGGAGAGAGGTGGCCGGCCTACCAGGAAAGGTGGCCGACTGGCCACTTAGCCCAGGAACCATCAAATTTTTGACATGTGTCCCCCCGAACAGTGCCTAATCCTCTTTAAAAGTCCTAGCTCCGTGGCTCATTCATTCCATCTCAGTTTTGCATCAAAATGGAGGCGTTTCTTGCCAAAAATCTCACAGCTTGGATCGCTTCTTTAGATGGCTCGGAAAAGTTGAACTTCCGGGGTTTCGGCTTGAATGTACTATTCACGCTGAGCCGCACTCCACTGCACCTTCCCTTCCTTCATGCCGCAGCGAGGTTTTGGAACCCGGTAACACATGTGTTCAGCTTCGGCGGGCAAGAGGTATGTCCAACTTTCGAAGATTTTCAAGTTTTGATGGAATTTGAACGCTATGAAGAAATTTTGCCTCAGTTTCGCTTTGGCCACGCCCAAGCCTTAGGGTGGATGTGTGGACTCACCATGTATGACGCTCGGTCTCTGATCTGTAATGGGGAACTGGACATCCTCGGCTTGATTCATCGCTTTTCTGAGGCCGGTGACCGCGGCAACCATCACTGGCAAGGTTTCCGACAACATGCCCTCTGCTTGTGCCTGCTGTCTCACTTTCTGCTTTCCCCGGGCTTCGGTGGATCTAGCATTCGTCTGATTGAAGTTGCTCAAGGCCTGAAGGAAGGAAAGAGTTGCATCGCCATGACCTTGGCCGAGACACTGATGGCTTAGATGCTTTCTATCGCCAGGAGACGACCAGATTTGCGGGGAGTCCACTACTGCTGCAGGTAATGTTTCCCACCCAATCTCACATATATCTTGCTCACATCACTCGGCCCTCAGGCTCGTTTTTTCCTCACAAAACCCTTTTTACTTTTCTCTTCTATCGCACATCTCTCTATTCTTTATTCTCTCATTTTTCATCCCTCCCAGGGTATCGGTTGGTGATGGATAAATTGCGGGTTGTGGACTCTTGCCCAGCCTACTCAGCTCGCGGCTACTTCTTTCGACAACGCCTAGTCGATGCCCTTGATGAGGGGTGGTGGTTTGACTGGATGTGCAATTTGTCTGCAGATCGCATTGCTTGGCGCTGTCCTTGGCTCAATCTCCCAGCAATGAGCTATAGCATGTCCCGGTAGACCGGGATCCAGTTGATTGGTCTGACCCACTGTGTGTTCTACTTTCCGTTCCGGTTCCTGTGCCAGTTCGGTCATGATCAGACTTGCCCGCCAGAGGGGATTGAGTACCCGACTACTTTCCCGGTTCGAGGCGCACAGCTTGCCCGGTATGCCACAGCATGGAGGACTAGAGAGCTCCTGGCCCCCGCTCCCACTTTCAGTTGCACTTTGTCTGATGAGTGCTTGGATTGGCTCAATGAAGAGGCGCAGATTGGGCCCAGCTTGGCATCAGAAGCTTCGACTAGCTCCGGGAGGGGGGCAGGGACACCTGACTTATCTATGCCCCAGATTTATTGCTTTACCAGTACTTTCAAGTTTTCTTTATGATTGTAATAAAAAGCAACTTCAATTTGTATGCAAGAGCAGGAGAACTCTGTATTGAAATCAATGAAATTGAAGGTTGTGGTACTGAAAATTTTCCGCTTTGGTCCAAAAATGGTCTTAGTTGTAAAAAGATTAATTTGAACAAAGTCAACTTTTATTAAAACTTTTCAAAACCATTTTCGATATGGATCAAAACTGGACACGCCTGAGATCTATCACTGAGATGCACAACCCCAGATCCTAGCAACTGGAAAGTTGCCCCTAGTCTGCATAGTACCGCAGCACTGCACAGCAACGGAAAGTTGCCCCTAGTCTGAGAAGCACTGCACCGGAGGTTACGATGAATGCTGATGGACAAAAATGACTGAGATGATCAAATGGACAAAGTTGATTGGGGAAAAGTTTATGGCTGAACTTCAAGATGAAGTTGCCTACGTATCCCAAAGATGGGAATCAAGCCTTACGTAGTTCAGGCTCAGGTTCACTCGGGTATTTTCACTTTCCTTTTACGCTCTAACTTTTGCCAAGGCCGCCCTTTGCGGGTTTTCAACCTTGCGAGCTCAGTTTTTATAATTTCGAATTTTTTTGTGCTCTGAGTTTTGCCTAGGTCGCCCTTTCGGGTTTTCGGCCTAGCGAGCCTCTCAAGGG
>JAPPVO010000029.1:59340107-59431692 GCA_030407325.1 Camellia japonica
AAATGGGCCTAGGGTGTTCAACATTAGCCCGGAAGTGAGCAAAACGGGCGCCGGAGGAGCGAAACTAATTATCTGGGATAATTGCTGGCCTCATACCTCCAGTGATCTTCCTAATGCTGAAACAGAGGTACCTGCCAAAATTGAACAAAAACTAATGAGAAATGAACGCTCGGGGCCCAAACCGTGCAGTTCGGGGTCCCGAAAATGGGCTGTAGGCACCGGAAGTGGTGTTCAGCAGCGAAGTGGGTATCAGAGGCCCCAGTGTTCCTCGGAATGATAAAACAGAGGTACCTGCTAAAAACCGGAGAAAACCGATGCGAAAAGAATGCTCGGGGGCCAAACCGCGAGGTTCGGGGCCCGAAAACCGGCTGTAAGCACCGAAAGTGGCATTCAGCCACGAAGTGGGTATCTGAGACCCCAGTGTGCCCTGTTATGAAAAAACAGAGGTACCTGCCAAGAACCGGAGGAATCGGAGACGGTTGGGCGATCCCGAACCGAGGCACACGGCCTGACGGCTCCGAGAACCGGGCTCCGAAATGGGGAAAATGGCCTACGGCCACGAAAAGTAGCTCACGGCCACCGAGAAATAGCCTACAGGACTACTCCCTTCCCTCAGGAAAGAAAACAGAGAAAACCGAGTCTGGTTCGCAAACCGAGACAAGGCACAGAAGAGGATTCGGAAGTCCGGAGGCAGGGCGCACGGCCGCGACTCTGAGACTTCTGAATGAGCACAGTATGCAACATCACCGAACGCTCAATCGGTGACGTCTGAGTCTTAAGGTCGGTCAAAATGGGGTGTCTACAACAAGATATTGTTATGTATATTTACTTAGAAGCAAAGATGAAGCCTTAGAAATGTTTAAACTTTACAAAACTGAAATTGAAAATCAACTTGGAAAAATCATTAAAATGGTTAGAAGTGATAGGGGTGGTGAATATGATGTACCATTAAATGAATTTTTGCATAACATGGCATTATTCACCAAACAACAGCACCCTATTCTCCACAGCAAAATGAAATTGCTGAAAGAAAAAATAGAACCCTTAAAGAAATGATGAATGTCATGTTACTAAGTTACAGACTTATCGTAGAACTTGTGGGGGGAAGCAATATTGTCTATTAATTATGTTCTTAACAGAATACCCCATAAGAAACCAACAACACTCCTTATGAATTGTGAAAAGGTCGAACGCCTTCCTACAAATACTTAAAAGTGTGGGGGTGTTTGGAAAATGTAGAAATTCCTGTTCCTAAAAAGACTAAGATATGACCAAAAATAGTAAATTGTGTGTTTATTGGTTATGCTCAGAATAGTAGTGCATATCGGTTTCTGACTTATAAATCAGAAATAGCTGATATAAATATGAACACTATTATAAAGTCAAGGAATGCTGTATTTTTTTGAACATGTATTTCCTTACAAGAAAGGACAAGAATTAAGTTCATAGAAAAGAACTTATGATTGTACACAAAGCCAAGAGACTAATGACAATCAAACACAAGATATTAGTAATGGCCTCAACAAACATGATTTAACTGATGATGAACCAATACGAAATAAGAGAGTAAGAACATCAAAATCCTTTGGTCCAGATTTTCTGACATACTTGTTAGAAAATGAAGCTCAAAGCTTTAAGGAAGCAATGAAGGGTCCTGAAGCACATTTGTGGAAAGAGGCTGTTAATAATGAAATTGAATCCATTATGCAAAATCGTACTTGGGAATTGGTGGATCTTCCACCTGGTTCTAAACCTCTTGGATATAAATGGATATTCAAGAGAAAAATGAAAGCAGATGGTCCAATAGATAAGTATAAAGCAAGACTTGTAGTAAAATGTTATAGACAAAAGGAAGGTCTTGACTATTTTGACACATTTTCCCCTATGACAAGAATAACATCCATTCCCATGCTTATTGGTATAGCAGTGTTGTATAATTGAGAAATACATCAAATGGATGTGAAGACAACTTTCTTAAACGGTGATCTAAATGAAGAGATCTATATGGAGCAACTCGAAGGGTTTGTAGTGCCGGAACAAGAAAAGAAAGTTTGTCGGCTTGTAAAATCTCTTTATGGATTAAAACAAGCACCTAAGCAATGACATGCAAATTTTGATCATGCTATACTTACTAATGGGTTTAAGATAAACGAATGTGACAAGTGCGTCTATGTTAAAAACACTAACCAATGATATGTCATAGTTTGTTTTTATGTGGATGACATGCTTATCATTGAAAGCAGTCAAAACATGATCAAATTAACTAAGCAAATGCTAAATAGAAGATTTGATATGAAAGATATGGGGTCGCAGATGTAATATTAAGAATGAAAATTATTAAAACATCTGACGGATATGCATTATTTCAATCACATTATATTGATAAAATTCTTAGTAAATTTATCAAGAATGATATGAATGTCGTTAGAACACCTGTATACATCGGTCTTTATTTATCAAAGAATAAAGGTGATGTTGTATCCCAGTTAAAATACTCTTAAATCATTGGAAGTCTAATGTACCTAATGAATTGTACTCGTCCTGATATAGCTTATGCTGTCAGCAAATCGAGTAGGAACACTAGTAACCCCGGAGAAGACCATTGGAAAATGATCATTCGGGTTCTTAGATATCTAAGATTTACTCTGTGATCATGGTTTGAACTTTACTCGATATCCAGCAGTACTCGAAGGTTATTGTGATGCCAATTGGATATCGGATACTAAAGATTCAAAATCCACTAGTGGATATGTCATTACTTTGGGAGGCGCTGTTGTTTCTTGGAAATCCGCGGAACAAACATGCATCGCATGATGCACAATGGAATCTGAGTTCGTTACTTTAGACAAAGCAGGAGAAAAAGCAGAATGACTTTGTCACTTCTTAGAAGACATTCCAATGTGGCCAAAACCAGTGCCAACTATCTGCATTCATTGTGATAGTCAATCTGCAATAGGCAGGACACAGAATCATATGTATAATAGTAAGTCGCGATATATTCGTTGTCGGCATAAAACCGTAAGACAATTGCTCTTAAATAGAATAATCTCAATAGATTATATAAAATCTAAAGAGAATATTGTGGATCCGTTAACAAAAGATTTGATTAAAGAGCAAGTGTATAATTCATTGAAGGGGATGAGATTAAAGTCTATTACATAAGAGTCATCATAATGGTAACACTACTTATATGACTGGAGATCCTAAGAACTAAGTTCAAATGGACAATTAAGTTATGTGTGGTTCGCCAAAAATTACCAAGGGATTAAAATTCTCTACCCATTCCTGTGGTGAGAGTGATATCTGCACATGTGTTGTATGTAGGGGTTTAAGGATAAGCTTTGCGTTTAATGATTACTTATATCTTGATTTAGGCATAAAATCAAGACGAGTATAAGAGATACAATAAGAATTACCTATATGAGTGTCGAACTGGGGCCGATTCTATGAGAATGAATAGGCTAAATTCTCTAGAAGCACTCATGAACAACCAGAAGCATTCAAGGCCAAAATGAACACAACCGTGAAAACAACGATGTGTCAGAAGATATTTTGTGTGAAATCTATTATCTTGGTATATATAAATGGCTGAACAATTCAAGGTATCGCATCCATTGGTTAGCTAGTAAGTCTGATAGGTTATCACGAGGGAAGGTTCAAGGCCGAAAGCTATCTATTCTGATGCAAGATATTTTCGATTTATACTCTTTCGACAAATTCTGCATATTGTTGCATTTCCGTTGTCATTAAATTCTATTCATGTGGGGGATTGTTAGAAATGATTTTGAAAGTTTTGGACAGAATTTTTCCTCAATTTTGGTCTAATTTTTAGGTGGGACCCATGCGTCGAATTTCGCGAGTCTAAGTAGTAACGCGTTCTATGCTGCGTTGTGATTCACGTGGTATATTTGGTTGCTCAAAACCATTATTGGGTGAATGAAAAATTGAAGCCAAAAAGAGCTCCATGTAAATGGTGTTTCTGGTGAAATTTCCTAAAGATTTGGTTTAAGGCTTGTCCCACATTGATTTGGTGGACAAGTTTTGAGTGGATATATAAGACATGGGTTTATAACTTGGGGAGGGCCCCAAGGGGCACTCCAAATTGGTAGAAGGGAGATGTTATGGGCAAATTGTGTTAGACCCATTGGACTAAAAAATAAACACACGCGCGCTCCGCCGCCGTTCATCCGTCCGGGTGGGCGAGCTGGGCTTGGGTTTGGACACGAGTGCGTGGTGTGAGGTTGGGTTGGGCTTGTCCGGTCCACTGCTAATTATTTTTAAGCCAAAAACATTTGAAATTAATTTTATTTTTGAAATAAACTCTGTCCAGTTTTCCCACTCGAACGGATTCAATTTCTGTTTAAATTTAAAACCCAATAGGTTCCAATCTGTTTGAATTAAAACCAGATAGATTAATATCTGTTTGAATTTCAAACCAAACAGTGCCTTAACTGTTTGATCTGTCCCGAACAGATTCAATACCTGTTCAAACAGGTTTTTGTACTTGTTAAAGTTAAACCAAACAACCACCAATTATCTATAAATAAAACAAGTCCCTCATTTGTTTTCCACTCTAATTTTCGTTCTTCTTTGTTGCTTTTAATCTCTGCATTTTGCTGCATAAATTTTCAGTGAGAAAGAGTATATACACAAAGTGTGTTCGTTGTGCGAATAATTTGTAGTGCTGCAATTATTTGTTGTTGATCATTTTATCCTGGAAGATAGACGTCTGCAAATCTAAAAGAACCGTGGAAAGGATGAATCTATCTTAAGAACACAGTGTGAAACACTGGATTTGATCAGAAAATTTGTTCAAGAAATTAATCAAATAAGTTGTTAATTTATTTTCTGATTTATTATTTATTTATATCAGATTTTAATTATGTTTTTGTAACAAAATAAAAATCTATTTTATTTATTTATTTTATTTTTTAGTTTGATTTTTGTAATCAAACATTCTCCTTCCTTTCCTTTATTTCTTTTATTTGTTATTAAGTATACAAACTTAATTTATTCAGAATACAGTGAAAATTGACCAACACAAGTTATCAAAAAGAGGACTTAGTTGTCCACAATAAATTTGATAGGACTCAGTTGTAATTTTTAATAGTAAAATAAGGCTTATTAGTAATTCTTCCCTTAATTTTTTAGCTTTTTGAGAGATATCTATGGATGGTACGACTTTATTATTGTTATTATTTTTTGAACTAGAAAAACCTAATGTACAGGAATCATTGAATTATGCAATTTTGCACTGGACCGACTAGTCCTTTCCAAAGAAGTGCAGAGAAGCTTCATTCTGATAAGCTTAAGTCCAACTTGTATATAAGTTTTGACTTTGGAATATGCATAGTGCATCCATAGTATTTTTTTTCTTTTAACGGATAATGCATCCATAGTATATGAAAGCTAAAAGCCAATGGCATATGTGGTACGACTTTTAATTAGTTAAAAATTAATAATTAAAATTAAAAGTATCTCTCCATCTATTTCATAATATATATATATATATTTTTTTTCATTTTATTTAAGTTATTTTTATTTCATAAGTTACAAAATACTTTGGTACAAGTTAGTGAAATATATATGGGTAAATTATACAAATGGTCTTTATAGTTTACACTTGTTCAATTTGTCCCTTAATTTAACAGATTGTGTCATATTAGTCCAATAAATAACGGTTGTTAGGCTTGATGAACGAAAAGTCAAACAATATGTCAATTTGGTTCTTATAGTTTACATAATGTGTCAATTTGATCTATATTATTTTAATTTACTCAATTTTGATAAGGATCAAATTTACACATCGTGTAAACTATAAGGACCAAATTGACACATCGTTTGACTTTTTGTCCATCAAACCTAATAGCCGTTATTTATCAGGCTAACATGACACAATCCGTTAAATTAAGAGACAAAATCGAGCAAATTGAAATAATAGAGACAAAATTGACAGATTATATAAACTATAGGGACCATTTATATAATTTACCTTGTATATATATATATATATATATATAGAGAGAGAGAGAGAGAGAGAGAGAGAGAGAGAGAGAGAGAGGTTCATAATCTGTGCCGAGCAACCAGAAAGTCGTTCCTATTTTGGCATGTTATAACAATGCTATAGACCTCTAAAAGTAGAGCTCTAAAAGAGCTCTAATGAGTTGGCATGTCCAAAAAAAAAAAAATTTCAAGCCAAAACATCACATCAGGCTGGACCCCACACACTTCCATGTCATTAGTGCATGGTTTAGAGCTCTTATTTTAGAGCTCTCAAGCATTTTTCTTTTATTTACTACTCAATATTTTGTGCCATAGCCTAATGTTTTGTTCAAAATGGTCACAAAATTGGCCAATCAAATAGTTAGTTTTTAGAAGCACAATCAAATAGTTAGTTGAATTCCAATATTTAATTGAGCATCGATCTATCCAGATAGGATATTATGAGAAACCCTAGTTTCGGAACTTAAAAGTAAATAAATTTGAAAGTTTGAAGATGATCATAAACAAATGAGATCAGTTTGTTAAAAAAATAAATAAATCAAGAAGTAGCACAAAGCAAGGAATGAGAGGGATATCAGTTTGAAGATAATCATTGAAATACAGTTCAGTTGACAGAGGCAAAGGCTTTTCATTTTTGTATATTGGTGATGCAGTACACAATCTGAAAATTTTCACTATTAGTCATCAGAAAAAATAGATCAAACCAGTTCATTGCAAATTTGCAATAGAAATGATATGGTTCTTGAAAAATCCATTCTCAAGAACTGAAATACAACAAAGAACTGAAAAAATCCACTCATGACCTTTTTTTATTTTAATTTTAATTTTTTACATTGTAAGTCGGAGTAAAGTCGAATAATATCCTTGACGTGCTATTCAGATGCAAGCGTTCTGACCAACCGAACAAATTTCAGTTTGGTTGAAACATGAGCTTATTGTTCAATGCATAATTTCAAAGGTCATTTTGAAAACCCCCGAGTGCTCCAAAATTTACTCCACTTCCATCAAAAGCAACACCATTGCCACCAAAAACATCCAGACTACCACCGTTATTGCCACTGTCGCCTCCACCGCCACCACCTATTAATGCCTGCAATACGTTCCCGTTTCCACCACTACCTATTATTCCTTCCAAGAATTGGAAAGTTTCGTTTCCACCGTTGCTACCACCACCACTGCCACCGCCACTGCCGCCACTTCCACCCAACAATCCCTGCATCAACTGCTGCCCTGCTGACTCAGAACCACCACCAATAAAACTCTGAATAGCCTGGCTGATCAGATCATTGTTCTGCCTATTCACAACTGGTGCAACAGATCCATAAGGGTTCCCAACATTCACAAAATTGTTTTGTGGGTAGTTCTGCAAAGGCGGTGTCACCGCGTACTGGGGCCTAAAAACATGAAACTGAGGTCCAACTCTTGATGCTGTTGTTTGAAAATGTTGCATCTGAATTGGTTGCGTTGGAGGAGCTTGAACTTGAACCCGAACAGGAACGGTTGATCCTTGTTGGTACTGTAGCATCTGAAATGGTTGAGCTTGAGCTGGAACAGTTGGTCTTGTTGTTGCACAAATCAAATGAGCATCAAACTCACACAAGTTACACCTGTAGAGCCAGTGGTTTGACCCAATGTTCTTGCAAATATCACAAGAAAAGCTTCGGTTATGATAAGGAGGTGAGAAGGTGAGGTTGAGCTGATGATGATGAGATTGATGAGTGGTTGACAATGGCATTAAAGCACATAGAACATGGAGATCAATGCTACAAGCTTTGCAATGGTAGGAAAATCCATTGCCTTGTTTTCCACAAGCATCACAGCTGAAGATGCCTTCTGGGTAAATGGGAGTTGGGAGGAGAGAGAAAACATGGTTTTGGTCAAATGGGTGTTTGATTTGCTGAGGCATTTGTGAGCAGTTGACATGGAGGTAGTAGTTACATAATTGGCAAGTGTAGATCAATCCAGAAACTGAGAGATTGCAGCATGAACATAAAGCTAGGTTTAGGGTTTGTTGGGGTTGATGATTGGAGAGGTGCAAGGGGTGGGGATGGCTGAAATGTTGAACTGTATGTTCTGGTTGGGAACTCATCTTCCCCATCTCTCTCTCTCTCTCTCTCTCTCTCTCTAGCAGAATAATAAGTTAGTGCAAAAGATCAGAACATCTTATGCAATCACAGCCAAGAGTATTGACTTTAACAAGCCAAGTCAACAATGATGTGATATCTAATGAGTTAAAATGAGAGTTTTAATTTTTTTTTTTTTTTCCTTCTTCTTAGAATTAGCACTTAAGATCTTTTGTAATAAATGTGATTTAAGAATTGAAAACATAATTATTAAGTGTTTTACGAATGATTTTTAATTCTACAATAATTGAATTTTGAACTATTAAACTAGTATTTTAAAGTCATTAGTATTGTAAAAAGATAATTATTACAGAGATGCTAATTTGGTGGAATTTGTGAAAAAAGTCAAACATAATAACGCGTTATTATTCTCATATTGGTACGATGGCTGACTGACTACATATCGTGTCTAATGGGGCAATGGCCCATCTCTCCATTGGGGTCTTGCTCATTTCTAAATTTAGCTACATTTATAGAATATTGTTATAATTTGATATACATATTTTGACATTAGATTCTCTACGGGTGGATATTTTAATTGGATTGTCCACTCAGGCTCATTGTGAGCCCATTTCAACATTATCTCTATAATTTAAATTATTTATTTTATAAATTTTTTTGAGAGGATTATGTATATAAAAGATCAGATTAATCAGATGTCAAGAGTTACTCGATTGAATCTATTTGTATAAAAAATAACTAACAGACTACTTTAAAAATTATGTTGTCCGTTAATTATTTTTCAAACAAATGTGATATGATCAAATATATTTCAACGTTCGTTTGACTTGATTTCTAGTATGTATCCCTACAAAATGAACTATTTAAATAATTAAAACATGCCTAAAATGGGCCCACAATGGGCCAAACTGGACCATATCCAGTCCTTTTTTATTTTTTTTGTATCATTTTATTTATTATCAGATACAATATATTTTCAATCATTTACATTCAATAATTATAAGTGTGTCACAAAAATATGATAATTGTAACATTATTGTTCATTGTTCAACATTTATTATACCTATGAGGATTATATTAGAGAGGTGATTTTCTCTAGTCTAGATCTGGATTAGAGAGGCATTGTTTGGACGGTAAGACTTATCATGAGTTTCGTTTCGATTATCCTAAACGTTCAATTTTTAGGACTCTTTGTATATATCATCTACACAAAAATTTGATTTATCCAATAATTGCAATATATTTATTTTATTGCATTTGCCTTAAAAAAATGAATAATCTATTTTTAAAAACACACTTACCATTCATTTTTTTGGAGACAAATATGATAAAATAAATATGTTACAATTACTAGATCGATCTAATTTTGTGTGTGGATGATATACATGAAAATTCCTAAAAAATGAATGATTTGAATCATTCAATTGGGTTGATGGTGGGCCTTACAGATCCGAATGGTGCGTCCAATTCAAATTTGGACTAGATTGGATTGGACTGGAGAAAATCCTTCCCTAATGTTTTACATGATTCCATATGGATTTAGATCGTCTGAAAGGATAAAAATGAAAATTTCCATTTCATAATCAAAGATTGTGAAAGATAGACATTGCTAGTCTATATTACAAATTTAAAAACTATTTAGACAAGTTTTAAAACTTAAAATGACGTGATAGATGTAAACCATTGAGTTTAGATTTTGATGGTGTATCACGTGAAATAAAATAAACATATTCATTCTCTTTATAAATTAAAGAAGATCAAAATCCTTAACTACATAACCCACACTGTGAAATAAATTAATTCATCAAATGATGTTATCATATAAGATGCCAAAATGGAGAATGACTTCTCTCTATATTATTTTATCTTTTATATTTCTCTATATTTTATTTTATGGGTTCCTTTTTAAGTTTATTACGATGATCTAAATTATTCATCTTATAAAATTTGTAAAAATTTGTGCAAAAAAATTAATTTCATCGGATATCGATGAACAGATAAATAAATCACATTTTATTTAACAAAATGAATAGTTTAAATTTAAACTTGCAGTTACCATCCATTTTAAAATACAAAATGTAATTTGTTTATGTATTTAGTGACATCCGATGAAATTATTATTATTTTTTTCAATTTATTTTTATTAAATGATTTGAATTATCAATGTAAATTTAAAATAAAACTTACAAAATAGAGTACCAAAGAATATGAAAAATAATAACCTGCACTATAACTATTTTCAATCAAATGTGGAATAATGATACCCAAGTGTGACCAAAATTAGTGGTCATCTCATGGAGTTTGGATCTGCAGGTGGGAAATGTTAGCAGGAAAAATGGACTAGGTAGGTTCCACTAGTTGTCAATGGATGGAAACTTTGTGGGATGACATTTATGTTTAAAAAACTACTAGTTTAATACTACTTGTATGTCTCTATAATTGCATAAAATTATTATTATAATGAGGCATTGAAATGTTCAAATTGAACTAATGTCAAGTGTGCAGGCGCACGGAACCAAGACATGAATATTTAATTTATTTGCCAACTGATATAAGCTACCATATTTCAATTAAAAAAAGGAAATGAACTAAGATGTAATTATAAATTAATAGATAGGAAGATAAAATTAGTATCTATCAAACCTAAAATCTATATAATAGTTGATTTTTTCAACTCCATAATTTATCAAAATGAAATTCTGACGCCTTCTACTCAATTAACATAAAGAAAATTTTAAAAAAACAGTTGTAGATTGATGATAGTGATGGATCCTACTCTTTCTTTCATTCTTTTTTTTTTTGGTTTATAAACTAGGTTAGTCTTCTATTGGCAATATTCCTTTTAAGTGAGGTGAGTTGTATTTTCAACTTTTTTTTTTCTTAATTAAAAGTTGGGTATCTCTATTCTAATTTAAAAGGTAGATATTTTTCTTAAACTCTATAATGTGGCAATTAATTAAAATATTTAAGGTAATTCTTGTTAAAAAATAATGGGTTTTTGACTACTTTAATTCGAAATTAAAGTGGGATCCAACCGTCGGTTGAGGTGGATCTGAGTAGTTTTGTATTCTCTTAAGTAAGAAGATTGCAATACAAAAATAATGAGCTGAAATTATTGAGTTATGAATGAGAATTGTCTCATAAAGTGGGCATTAATAAAATTAGGTTTAGATTTAGACTTAGTCTTAGTTTGGACTTGGCCGAGGCTTATGCATGGGCTAGATTGTGCTATGTTGGACTGAGCTTGTCTTGTGCATATGTTTTACGCTGGGTTTGGATTGGGTTGTGACCTAGCATCTGTATCCATTTTGCGACCCGTCTAATTGGATTATTCTCTCTCTCTCTCTCTTTCACAAATTTTCTCTAATTATTAGCCAATCATTTTTTTTTTACATAACACTAGATCTAGAAAATGAATTTAATAAGTTGATTTGTATATCATTTTTATTTGAAATTTCTTTTTTTAAAAGAGAAAGAGATGATTGGGCGATCAGATCAAAGAACTTCTGAATACAACCTAATTGTTTTTCTACACAATCACTTTTATGCATTGAGATTTTCGTATAGCTTAGTAAAAAAATTGTTATACAATAAATGTATAAATATTTTTTAAATGTATTTAATATGCGTCTCGGCCTTTTGTTATACCAACACACACCCAAATTCTCATGTAGGAAAATAGTCAAGTGAGACGTATTCATTAACGCTCTGTCTGTTTCCGTGGATTTTTTTTTTTTTTTAATATTTATTTGATTGTATTTTTTAAATTAATATATTAATGGTTTTATTAGTAGTAGTGATAGTGGTAATAGCGGTATGAGAGTGGAGGTGGACGTGTTAAGGTGGTGGTACTGGTGGCCAGTGATAAAATCAATAATTCAACAAAGGAGCGTACAAAATAATAAGTACATTGAACTCTTTTCTTTTTTTTTCTTCATAATAAACTACAATGAAATATATAACTAAACTAAAATATTATGAGTCTATTTGGATAAATGTAAATTTCAAATTAAGTGATTTGATGTTGAATTTTATAAAATATTAGAGAGTAACTTTATAAGTGGATTGGAAAATTATAAATGAAAATAAGTCGAGATAGAAATGATATATTTTAGTAGTAAAATTCTATAAAACACATTGTTAAAAAATTGTGTATGATATTGTAGTTTTAATCTTTGTAATCTTTGGTTATGACTTATTGTTATCGCATCGCCCAGGGGTTCCGAGTGCGTTAAATAGTTCAGACCATCGATTTTTTTGATCTAGTCTCACTAGTGCAATGTGAAATATAAATGAGAGTCCAAATCCGTCAATTTTTATATAAAATCCTTTTTATTGCAAAATCTTTGTCAGAAATGGACTACATCACCAGATTTCAAAGTCACCACCTAATATTTTAAAAAATTAGAAAATTCGTGACTCGTGTCAAGGCATTGTTCATCATAAGCAAATATATTTCGGTTCAGAATCTTAGGTATGAGTGGGGAATGTCATTAATTGAGCACTCAGTTCACCCGATCGAAGATCGACTTTTACTAAATCATGATATGAGTTTTATTTATTTTATATGTTCATATTTCGATTATTAATAATGCTAAAATTTACTATGTGAAAAAAACAAGTATAGACTGGGTCATTCATTTTGGAACAATTTAATTTTATGTATTTTAAAAGAGTTTGAATAATATTCAACTCAACAAAAATTGAATTGGCAAACACAAAAATTGATATTATTCCAAATTGAACAGCACAACTTCTATCCATTGGCATTCGTAGAGATATATCAAATAAGCAAATAGCCACATGGTAGGATACTAAACATAGTAATAAAAACACACAAAAGCGGGATGCTAAAGCATACCGATGTCCCGCGAATAGCTACAAAATATACATGACCTTATATACAAAATCCTAATACAATTCACTTATGACATGCAATTAAAGATTCGACTACTAAAATATGACATGTGAATCATCTTAAGAACATGAGATAGCGCACATAATCATATAACGATTGATTAAATCCATAAATGTAAATTTAGCCGAATCAAGATGCATGAAATGTGGATGCAAAGCATGAACATGATGAAAAAGCAAAATATGATGCATATTTACAAATAAGAAAAGTGAGTAAAAGAATGGGATAGAGAGAAACGAGGTGGAGAATTATTACAACACTCGAATAATTACATATCCAAATAAGGGAGGAAAGGAAGAAAACATTACAACAAAATAAAACCTCACAAATCTCTCAAATTAAAACGAAAAACAGAAATTTCATGTGCCTTGGAGACCGCCGGCCAAAAGAAGAAGTTGGCTAGCTGGCCAAAAAGTTAGCCGGCTGACCAATTAGGCCTGGCAAAACTTTGTTTTGTTGCAACAAAGAAATAGAACCAAATGGAGAATATGTAGGTGGCTCAATAACTCAACTAACCATTTCCAGTTAGATTATAAGAGGTGTATAATATGAAATTAAAGCAAGAAGATCGATATAAGAAAGAAAATGTGAGAAAATGAAAAAGACTGAAAATTCACCTTCCAAAGAGAGGATGAATTTCTTGATTTTCAAACTTCTTTTTGATCACCCTCAAAGTTGTGAATTATGTTCTCAGTCCTCAATTTGAATAGATGGTATAACAGTGTATAGAAAAAATAGAGGTTTATAGACAACTTCTCTATTTTGGGAAAATAACTTTTTCTTAATCAAAGTTTTCTCTTCTTTCTCCATCTTCCAGCCCCTCTTTTATATTCGGATCCTCTTCTTATAGACAATGGTGGAAGACTTAATGGAGAAGATGATGGGAGACAAGGTGGAAGACAATGGATCATAGGGTGACAATGATAAAGTACTTGACCCTTGCTTTAGCTACTATTTTTTTAAAGAGGCAAGCTCTTTTGATAGTGGAGGGTGAGTAGATACACAAGGTGGAAGACTTAATGGAGAAAGTGGTGGAAGACAAGGTGGAAGACAATGGATCATAGGGTGACAAGGATAAAGCACTTGACCCTTGTTTTAGCTACTCTTTTTTTTAAGAGGCAAGTTCATTTGATGGTAAAGGGTGAGTGGATACACAATTCATGCTTAAATGTATCAGAAACATCTAATGTGGCGTGTCCCACACATTTAATAAGAATTATGTCGAAACTTCCTTGTTCTTAGAAAAATTAGCCAGCCGGCCAAAAAATTGGCCAATTAATTGGCTGGCCGACCAAAATATTGGCCTTGGCCTGACTATTTTGTATGAAACAAGATTTTTCGACAAAATTATCATCATTTTCTCCTATTTCCACACTGTTCTTTGCTCAATTTCTTGAGAAAACATTTTATTTTGAAGTTTAAAAATAAGTCTCAGAACATTAGGGAAATGCTCGGAACAAAGTGCGGAAAGAAAGTTTCGAAAGAGAGTTTTAAACCAGTCTGAAACATTTGGCCAAAATAGGCTTAGGGTTGGGAATAAAACACAAATTCCATCTTTCCTACTGAGGATGTTGTGAGAAACACATTGTTGTTTTCATCATCAAGTAATAAAAAAAAAAGTGCCAAAGTCTTAGGGCCGGTCAAAATGGGATGTTTACAGTTGCCCCTCTTTGATAGAACTCAAAGTCATTTCATGACGTGAGTGAATATCAAAGCCCGAAGACAACCCTTTTGACAAGGTGGTAAGACTAGAGCAAGCAAACAAGATGTAAATGTAGTTGGTTGAACTCAAAGGCTGCTTATGTAATCATTTGTAAGGAATCAAACTAGCATAGTTCAGAAGCAAATGCAAATGTCATGCTCAAGATGCAAGTTAAAGCTGGACTTACATACTTCGCAAAGCTGATTTTGTTTGAGTATTCATGATTCATGCAACGCAATGCAATGATGATAAATATAGCAAGATGACAGCATATGAAACAAGCCTCAAGCTTAATCAAAACAAGTCCAACTGTGTTTGTAGACACCCAATTTTTGACCACCCTTAAGACTTAGGCACTCCGAACACCCGATGATGAAACTTACACTGTGCAACCTTTTGAATTCTCAACGAAGGAATTTGGATTCAAGCTCTAATCCCAAACCTTGCACTCCATTTTGGCCAAACTATTTTAGACCTTAAAACCCTTCTTTCAAAATATTTCTCCAAATGCTTTTACGACGTTCCGAGGTTCGCATTTATTTAAAACATTGCACTTTTTGGTAAATCGAGTAAGGACAAAGTAGAAATAAATGTTAGGGAGGTGAACTCTTTGAAAAATATTTTAAAAAAATCTTATTTATAGGTTTCGATTTGAAGGAAATAGGAGAGGAGGGAAGAAAACTAGTTTAGGAAGAAGTTGAGCATCAAACCGTTGAGAAAGAATGAGCAGCCTTCACTAAATTAGCCATATCTATTTTCAAAATTATAATTTAAATGTGACGCCACCACCATTGGAAATTAGACTTCTGGAGCTTCAATTTAGACTCAAGAATCACCTAAAACCGAGTCCAAATAAGGGAGATATGTCCGTTTGAAGTTGGGCCTGAAGTGCAGATTTTTAGAGCCGACCGGGTCCATTTAGATCGGCCGTGGCTCATTTAGAGCCGGCCAACCTTCAATGAAAATTTGTCCAGAATGCCTTTTTAGACTTGGCCTTTCATTATTTGGTCGGGCCATGGGTTTTTTGGAGCTGGCCGGCTCTCAATAGCGCCAAACAGATAGCTGGCGAGAATTGGACAGTTGGCTTTGTTTGAAGATATTTCCGACCAAATTGGCTCAAATTCTATAAATAGGACCTCCCACTTCAGATTTTAAGGTTAGAAAAACCTTCCAAGAGGCTTAGACATTGATGAGAGCTTTTGGACCTTCAAGCTTCTTTTATTCTTCAAATCAATACATACACAATACATACACCATTAGAGCTTGTTCTTGAAGCTTTTTGTTAAAGTTTCAAACCATATTTCATAAACTTAAGGGTGTTTGGAATCAAGTTTGATCAACAACCATACATACTCTTTAAAGAGGTATACTTCTTACCCATCTTTTTCCTTTGTTTTTACTAATCATCTTCTTCATTTTCCTTGAGTTTGTGCATTGCTGGAGGTTACTTTAAAGGGATGAAATATGTGATTTAATTCACAAAAAGTGGAGGGGTTAGCCACCCCTTCTTAGGCTTTGTTCTATAGCTTTTTCTCTATTTTTTTTTTCACTTACCTTCTCTTGCTTTTACCACTATTTTCTTGGCTTACAAACTGATTTTCAGAGTTTAAAAAAGGCTGAAAAATGTGATTTAAAAGTTCCAAAAGTGGAGGAGTTAGCCACCCCTCCTTAGTCTTGCTTATCTCTTTGTTTTCCCTATCTTTTGTGCTCTTTTAACATGATTTTAGCCACTGTTTTTGGGGCTATTTTTGGACTATTTTCAGAGGCTAAAATATGTGATTTGAAGTTGTAAAAAGTGGAGGGGTTAGCCATTCTTCCTTAGGCTTGCTTACTAGCTTTGTTCTCTTTAATCTTTGCTTACTTTTTCTAGCATTTCAAACTATTTTTAGCTTGTTTTTGGGGCTATTTTGTCACCGTTTTTTTTTTGGGTTGGTTTTAGGAGCTATTTAATTTATTTAATTGGTTTATGCTTTGAATGTTTTGCTTGTTATGTTGTAAGTCCTCATGGCTTCGGTTGTTTAGGCCTTAGATACCGAGTCATTTGAGTTGATAGTTTTTCTTTGCTTAGTTTTCATGTAAAGAGTCTCATTCTAATAATCAATCTTGCATAACCATTTATGCAACCTCCCTCTTTTCTTCTTTTCTTTTGTTTGAGAGTTATTTCAAAAGATTGATGGTTGTTCGAGGCATGGTGTAGCTCGAATTTTTCGTGTCTCCTCTCGGAAGACGAACAAGCTCTACAGCATCGGACTCCTGTAGTTCTAAATCTGATTCTACAAGTGCATTGTGAAATAGATAAACACCAAAGAATCCCAATCTGGCAAATCTTTTGGAAAATCTATTTTGAATCAAATTGCCAAAAATGGACTGCTTTGATAGATGCAGAGCCGCCACCTAAATATTTTTGGGAAATCTAAAAAACCCATGTGTTCGTCATCACTAAGATTGTCTCGGCTCGGGAACTTAGGTACGAGAGGGGAAGGTCATGAATTGATCACCCCCACTCTCCTGATCAAAGATTGGCCTCTACCAATCATAATATGAATCTTATCCACATTATATGCTCTTGTTCCAGTTTATTAGGGTAGCATTACTATGTGGTGCACACACAAGGTATAGACTAATTTGCAAGAATTGGAACACTTGATTCATGTTTGTTTGCAAAATTGTTTCGAATATGTATCACTTGAAAAAGTGATTGCATATATATATTACTCAAATTATTCTAATTCAAGCAACTAGCTTTCATCCATAGGCATTCAAGCAATTTATCAGATAAGCACTTAGCCTCATGGTGAATATGCTTTGATATGGCAACATTAACACACTTATGCTGTCATGACCCGAACCCGCCCCCAAGGGTTAAGGACATAACTGGCCAGTAATCCTGAGATTACCTATGGCCTCAAACCAAACAAGACATAACTTATCAGAGTAGAGGGTCCAAATGGAAGCAAATTTAAAACTTTGTCCATAGAGCTGTGCTTACATGGCACATCATAACAAACCATACATATACATATTAATAACTCACATTAGAAAATATAGTGACATAAAGTTCTGTACAGACAGGATCATTCAAGTCTAGGTCAACCAATCAAAACTATATACAACGTATCCAAAGTCCTCGCCAACCTAACAAGATAAAACAAGATAGCAGAAGGGCGAAGACGAGTCTCGTGTGTGAGATGTAAGGGCTGACTCTTCAAAACCTTGGTTATTCCACACAAACTTCATTGAGGCTGGGTTTGGACCTCCCTTGGCTCATTTACAGACACATGAATGAGCGTGAGCGAAAGCCCAGTGAATGATATCAATAAAGAAGTTACGCAAATGGTATTTAGAACAACGTGTTTCAAACGGCCTTGGGCCCAATTCGTATTTCTATTTAGTATATCTATATATATAGTTCCAAACACATCAGACTGGCCTCTGGCAATCATCCTTTCATTCATGTCAAACTGGCCTTTGGCCCAATTATTCTTTCATGTCAAACTGGCCTTTGGCCAATCATCTCTTCATTCATGTCAAACTGGCCTTTGGCCCAATCATTCTTTCATTCATGTCAAACTAGCCTTTGGCCCAATCATTCTTTCATTCATGTCAAACTGGCTTTGGTCCGATCATTCTTTCATGTCAAACTGGCCTTCGGCCCAATCATTCTTTCATGTCAAACTGGCCTTCGGCCCAATCATTCATTTGGCATAGCAACCATTGTCCACAATTCAATTTAACAGACTTATAGGAAAATAAGCAATTGGACAAATAGCATATTTCAGATATATTTATTAAGATATTACTCTTAGTGATCGGTTAGATGATTTGCCCTGGAGCTCGACCCTATACATTCCATGAACACAATGGGTCACAAACAATTCAATCCGTCTTTAATTCACATATTCCTCTTTAGGCTTCTTTCTTATCCTTTTAATTCATTCATAATGCCCAATGCATTCCTAAGAGTACTTAGAAGTGAAAGAGAACGGAAAACGAGACACATAACGCATTTCAAAATTTCAGAAACAGGGGTCCCCGCTCGAGCGTGGACTTTCCGCTCGAGCGTACCCATAAGGTTTGCAAAAGTACTGGTTGCCTCGTTTTTATGCTCGAGCGTGAACTCGGACGCTCGAGTTGAAGGTCATCCTACATAGCTCCCCGTTCGAGCATGAACTCCCCCGCTCGAGCGGACATCAGGCCTACAAAAAGTTCTGGGAGCCCGAATTTCCCGCTCGAGCGGCGGTTTCCCCGCTCAAGCGGACATCATAAATTCTGGGTTTTCCAGAACTGTTCTTGAGCTTCAAACATGGATTCAAGTTGGTATTTCTTGCACTTTACAGCCCATATTCCTCATATACATATGTTAACATGATATAAACACCAAATTACATCATTATGAGGTTCAATTTCCATGAATCAATTACATGCATGCCTCAAATTGTGCCAAACTCATCATCAACACACTAAATTCAAACATTCAAAACTCACACCTCCATGATTTGCACTTGCATGTGGGAGATACTCATTATTCTCAACTTAATTGGTGAAGAGATGATCAAATACATGGACTTCAATCAAAATTCAACATGGATTGCACACTTTATACTCAAACATGGAAATTCATAGCAATTTCTTACATGCATGCATCTATTGACTTCAAATTCAGCAATTACAACTCAATTCTTTATCATGAGCTACCCTACTACTTGAATTCACAACATTACAACTCAAACTCATGAATAATCTTCACCAACGAAGTTAACTCTTGAGCCTAGCTTTCAAATCTCATAAACCTTGAGCCAAACTATACAATTACTCCTATTTCCCTCTCTAGCTGACCCTCTCCCTCTTTCCTTAAGGTAATCTCAGCCAAATGAGTATCAAGAGAGGCATTGAGTGGAAATGGCCCATTTAAATAAGCTCCTTTAATCACAATTCTTTAATATTAAATAATTGAGCACCATTTCATTAATTTAATCTATTTAATCTGATCTGAATCAATTTTCAATTAAATTTCACCGTAGGCTCTAAAAATTATGCTAATCACAGTGGCGTAGTCAATTTCGGTTTCTGTGGCCGATAGGGCCTTCAATTTAATTTCCAAAGCAGAAAGTCAAACAGATTTTCCTACGGTGAACAGATAGAAATTCAAAACCACATATATTCACATAAATAGCACACAAAATCATATCAGACGCATAATCACATTCATAATCAGGATCAATTAGCATAATACGGAACAGGATTATCACAGTCTTCCCCCCTTTAGGAAGTTTGGTCCTCCAAACTTAATTTATCTTCGTTGGGAAACAAATGTGGGTAGCATAATCTCATTTTATCCTCTTTTTCCCACGTGGTATCCGTCCCATAGTGTTCTTTCCATTCCACTTTCACCATTGGGATGGATTTGCTTCTCAATTGTTTCACTTGCCAGTCAACGATTCGTTCCGGCCATTCGGCGTACTCCATATTTTTGTCAAGAGCTACCCAGTGATAATCAACCACATGAAACGGGTCTCGGAGATAACCCCTCAACATTGACACATGAAACACATTATGGATTTGCTCGAATCCCGGTGGCAAAGCAACTCTATAAGCAACTGGGCCAAGTCTTTTTAGAATTTGAAACGGCCCAATGTAACGGGGCGATAACTTACCATTCTTTCCAAACCTGACTTGGCCTTTCATTGGAGTCACACGAATAAACACATGGTCGCCAACCTCATACTCAAGAGGTCTTCTTCGAACATTTGCATAATTCTTTTGTTGGTTCTGAGCTGTTTTGAGCCTTTGCTGAATAGTTTTAATCTTCTCAGAAGTGTCTTGCACAATTTCAGGCCCAAGCAAAGCTCTATCCCCGACTTCTGTCCAACAGATTGGTGATCTATAACTTCTACCATACAAAGCCTCGTATGGTGCCATACCGATGCTGGAGTGGAAGCTGAAGTGGAAGCTGTTATTGTATACATCTCATTAACATATATTGTAGCCAATCTATAAGCATTAAATGTAGTTTTAACAGGTAGAAAGTGCGCAGACTTAGTCAGTCTATCAACTACAACCCAAATAGAGTCCATACCTTAAGAAGTCCGAGGTAGACCAATAACGAAATCCATAGTCACATGTTCCCACTTCCATTCAAGAATAGGGAAGGGTTGAAGTAGACCTCCCGGTTTCTGATGTTCAGCTTTAACTTGATGACATTGAAGACACTTGGACACATATTCTGCAATCTCTTTCTTCATTTTAGGCCACCAATAGCTTTGTTTCAAATCTCGATACATTTTATTGTTACCCGGATGCATAGCAAACACCGATTTGTGAGCTTCATCTAAAACTCTTTTCTTTAGTTCCAGAATATCTGGGACACACATTCGGTTCCGAAATCTCAACAATTCGCCTTCAACGCTGAACTCTACTTTTAGACTTGTCTCAAATTCATCAATCACTTTCTTGAGAATTCATCCTCTTTTTGTTTCTGTTTAATCTCGTCAATGATTGCCGGCTCAGTTGAAATAGTGGCTATCAATCCGCCCAGTTCACACAATACCACTTCAATTCCAGACTTCTCAAAATCTTGTAAGATTTCTTTCTGTTTAGTAAGCAAACAAGCCATACTTCCCGTTGATTTTCTGCTCAAGGCATCAGCAACTGTATTAGCTTTCCCAAGGTGATACTGTGTCTCAAGATCATAGTCTTTTATCAGTTCAAGCCATCTCCTCTGTCGCATATTCAACTCCTTCTGCGTAAAGAAGTATTTCAGACTTTTGTGATCCGTGTAGACTTCGCACTTTGCCCCATACAAATAATGCCGCCAGATTTTCAAAGCAAAAACAACTGCGGCCAATTCTAAATCATGTGTTGGGTAGCTCTTCTCGTGTGGTCTCAACTATCGAGAGGCGTAAGCAATAACCTTTCCGTTCTGCATTAATACATAACCCAAACCTTTATAAGACGCATCACTGAAAATTACAAAATTTTCCGTACCTGTAGGCAATGTCAAAACTGGTGCAGTGGTTAGTCTCGTCTTCAGTTCATGAAAGGCAGATTCTCTTTCGCTGTTCCATTCAAATGGTTGCCCTTTGCATGTCAGTTGGGTAAGAGGTACAGCTATTTTTGAGAAATCTTTCACAAATCTCCTGTAGTACCCAGCTAAGCCCATGAAACTGCGGACTTCTGTCACATTAGTCGGTGTAGGCCAATTCACAATTGCCTCTATTTTCTGTGGGTCCACTGAAATCCCTTCTTTCTTGATAACATGCCCTAAGAAAACAAGTTCATCCAACCAAAACTCACATTTCTTTAGTTTAGCAAATAATTTCCTTTCCCAAAGTATTTGTAGGACAGTTCTCAAATGATGTTCATGTTCAAGTCTATTCTTGGAGTATATCAAAATGTCATCAATAAAAACCACAACAAATTCATCAAGGTAGGTTTTAAAAATTCGGTTCATTAGGTCTATAAATGCTGCTGGAGCATTAGTCACTCCAAATGGCATAACAAGAAACTCAAAATGACCATACCTCATTCTGAATGCGGTTTTCTCAACATCTTCTGCCTTTACTTTCAATTGATGATACTCGGATCTCAAATCAATTTTGGAAAACACTTGCGAGCCCTGCAACTGGTCAAACAGGTCATCAATACGGGGTAAGGGATATTTATTCTTTATTGTTACCTTTTCAATTCTCGATAATCGATACACAAGCGTAAGGTCCCATCTTTCTTTTTCACAAATAACACCGGTGAAGTACTAGGCCGGATAAACCCTTTGTCAAGTAGGTCTTGCAGCTGTTCTTTCAGTTCTTTCATTTCAGCAGTAGCCATTCTGTAGGGAGTTTTGGAAATGGCTGGGTGCTTGGCATAATCTCAATTGTAAACTCTATCTCCCTGTCCACCAATTCCCCTAGTAATTCATTTGGAAACACATCTGGAAATTCTCTAACAATAGGATACTATTCAATTCAACATTTACAGATTGTTCAGACAACACATAACACAAATAACCCTGACACCCTTTCCTGATCAGTTTACATGCTTTCATTGTAGAGATTAAATAGGTGGAGGCACTACCCTATTACCCACAAACAAAATTTCTTCCTGTTCTGGTGGTCTAAACACAACCCGTTTTGTCACACAATCAATGGTGGCACAATATTTAGTTAACCAATCCATGCCCAGAATTACATCAAAGTGCCTAAAGTTCAAGGGTAACAAATCCACATATAGAATGGCATTCCAACACGCATGTCACAAAAACGGTATACAGATTCACACAATACAGATTCCCCGGATGGAGCAGATACACATAGCAGATATGGTAATAATTCTAGAGGTCTACTTAGTCTAGATGCAAATGCACATGTTACGAAAGAGTGTGTTGATCCGGAGTCAATTAACACAAAAGCATCCCGATTACATATAGAAATAATACCTGAGACAATTGCGTTGGCATTCCGTGTATCACCCGGAACAAGCGCAAAAACTCTCCCTTGCCTCACAGTATCCCCGTGGTAGAAGATCTCATAGTATTTCCCAGTTTGGGATCGATGCAGTGGAACTAGCAACTATCTCCCACTGTTCTGATTACAATCTCGGCCATATGCCCTTGTTTACCACATTAAAACAGGCTCCCGACACACGGTAACAAACCCCATGGTGCCTTTTACTACAAATGTTGCACATGGGAGATGTATCTCGGAAAGAATTCGAAGTACTTGAGGAGCCCGTGTTTTGCTTTTTCAAAAATTTCTTCTTTGAAAAGAAGCCTTGCCTTTTGTTGCCTTTCCAGTCAGTTGTTGACTTAGCCTGTCTAGCTATGTTAGCTTCTGATATTATGGCCCGGTCTAGCACCCCAATATAGGTTTCCAGCTTCAAGACATTCACCCTTTCCAAAATGTCGCTTCGAAGCCCACCTTCAAAATACCTTGCTTTCTTATAGTCAGTATCAATTACATGTGGGGCAACCTAGCCAATTCGGTGAATTTGGCCTCATACTCAGCCATTGTCATGCTGTCTTGTTTTAGTTCCATGAACTTTGATACTTTCTTGTCCCGGACACATTGCGAGAAGTACTTATCATAGAAAATCTCCAAAAACTTGGTCCAGTCAACATCCTTATGGTTATCACGCATTAACATCCACCATCTTCTTGCTTCATCTTCTAGCATAAAGGTGGCTAGAAGTACTTTCTGTGTCTCCGAACAAGGGAACACTTCAAATAGCTTTTCGATGCCGAGGACCCATGCTTCGACTTTCAACGGATCTAATCCCCCATGGAACTGTGGTGGTTTCATTTTCTTAAACTCTTTGGTGAGAGCTATTATCCGATCATTGTTCTGATTATCTGGCACATGAGGTGCCGGAGGTGGAGGTGGAGGATGTGGCTGCTGCCACTGTTGTTGTTGCCTCAATGTTTCTGCCATTTCCTGAATCAACCTTTCCATTCTATCATTCTGGCAGTAGAGGACTCTTCTATTTCATCACCTCTTGTTCTCACCATCTGATTAGACTTGCATTATTCTTTATACGAAAGATTCACAGATATGCATATACTAAAGAGCATACATATTCAAATAATTCGCAATGCACGCAAATTACAAACTCATAACACATAATCGTTCAAATTAAAACATTTAAGTGTATTCTAGATGCTTTCATATTCATACTTATCACATGAATGCATCCTAGATCTTTTCTAGACGCTTATTGCTCATTTGGACAAGTGTGTGAGTTATTAACTCGTGCTCTGATACCACTCTGTCATGACCCGAACCCGCCCCCAAGGGTTAAGGACATAATCGGCCAGTAATCCTGAGATTACCTATGGCCTCAAACTAAACCAGACATAACTCATCAGAGTAAAAGGGCCAAACGGAAGCAAATTTAAAACTTTGTCCATAGAGCTGTGCTTACATGGCACATTATAACAAACCATACATATACATATTAATAACTCACATCAGAAAATACAGTGACATAAAGTTCTGTACAAACAAGATCATTCAAGTCTAGGTCAGCCAATCAAAACTATATACAACGTATCCAAAGTCCTTGCCAACCTGACAAGATAAAACAAAATAGCAGAAGGGCGAAGACGAGTCTCGTGTGTGAGACGTAAGGGCTGACTCTTCAAAACTTTGGTTGTTCCACACAAACTTCACTGACGCTGGGTTTGGACCTCCCTTGGCTCACCTACAGACACATGAATGAGCGTGAGTGAAAGCCCAGTGAATAATATCAATAAAGAAGTTACACAAATGGTATTTAGAACAACGTGCTTCAAACGGCCTTGGGCCCAATTCGTATTTCTATTTAGTATATCTATATATATATAGTTCCAAACACATCAGACCGGCCTCTGGCCCAATCATCCTTTCATTCATGTCAAACTGGCCTTTGGCCCAATCATTCTTTTATTCATGTCAAACTGGTCTTTGGCCTAATCATTCTTTCATTCATGTCAAACTGGCCTTTGGCCCAATCATTCTTTCATGTCAAACTGGCCTTCGGCCCAATCATTTTTTCATATCAAACTGGCCTTTGGCCCAATCATTCTTTCATGTCAAACTGGCCTTCGGCCCAATCATTCATTCGGCATAGCAACCATTTGTCCACAATTCAATTTAACAGACTTATAGGAAGATAAGCAATTGGACAAATAGCATATTTCAGATATCTTTATTAAGATATTACTCTCAATGATCGGTTGGATGATTTGCCCTGGAGCTCGACCCTATACATTCCATGAACACAATGGGTCACAAACAATTCAATCCGTCTTTAATTCACATATTCCTCTTTAGGCTTCTTTCTTATCCTTTTAATTCATTCATAATGCTCAATGCATACCTAAGAGTACTTAGAAGTGAAAGAGAACGGAAAACGAGACACAAAATGCATTTTCAAAATTTCAGAAACAGGGGTCCCCCGCTCGAGCGTGGACTTTCCCGCTCGAGCGTACCCATAAGGTCTGCAAAAGTGCTGGTTGCCTCGTTTTTACGCTCGAGCGTGAACTCGGACGCTCGAGCTGAAGGTTATCCTACATAGCTCCCCGCTCGAGCGTGAACTCCCCCACTCGAGCAGACATCAGGCCTACAAAAAGTTCTGGGAGCCCGTATTTCCCGCTCGAACGGCGGTTCCCCCGCTCGAGCGGACATCATAAATTCTGAGTTTTCCAGAACTGTTCTTGAGCTTCAAACATGGCATCAAGTTGGTATTTCTTGCACTTTACAGCCCATATTCCTCATATACATATGTTAACATAATACAAACACCAAATTACATCATTATGAGGTTCAATTTCCATGAATCAATTACATGCATGCCTCAAATTGTGCCAAACTCATCACCAACACACTAAATTCAAACATTCAAAACTCACACCTCCATGATTTGCACTTGCATGTCGGAGATACTCATTATTCTCAACTTAATTGGTGAAGAGATGATCAAATATATAGACTTCAATCAAAATTCAACATGGATTGCACACTTTATGCTCAAACATGGAAATTCATAGCAATTTCTTACATGCATGTATCTATTGAATTCAAATTCAGCAATTACAACTCAATTCTTTATCATGAGCTACCCTACTACTTGAATTCACAACATTACAACTTAAACTCATGAATTTACTCACCTAGGAGCTTTAATCTTCACCAATGAAGTTAACTCTTGAGCCTAGCTTTCAAATCTCATAAACCTTGAGCCAAACTATACAATTACTCCTCTTTCCCGCTCTAGCCGACCCTCTCCCTCTTTCCTTAAGGTAATCTCAGCCAAATGAGTATCAAGAGATGCATTGAGTGGAAATGGCCCATTTAAATAAGCTCATTTAATCACAATTCTTTAATATTAAATAATTGAGCACCATTTCATTAATTTAATCTATTTAATCTGATATGAATCAATTTTCAATTAAATTTCACCGTAGGCTCTAAAAATTATGCTAATCACAGTGGCGTAGTCAATTTCGGTTTCTGTGGCCGATAGGGCCTTCAATTTAATTTCCAAAGCAGAAAGTCAAACAGATTTTCCTACGGTGAACAGATAGAAATTCAAAACCACATATATTCACATAAATAGCACACAAAATCATATCAGACGCATAATCACATTCATAATTAGGATCAATTAGCATAATACGGAACATGGTTATCACACACACGCAATATGCTAAAGCGAGTAAAGGCTCACCTAGTACTCCAAGCCAAAAAGAGGAAAAAAGTTAGAATAATGCATGATCCTAACTGTACAATATGACTAATGCAACGTATGCGATATGCAATCTAAATAGGCTCGACTACTAATATGGCATATGAATCAATTTGATAGCATGCGGTCTAAGCACGTATTTAAAGAAGTATTAAACTAACAATACAAGTTAGAATGATGAACCGAGCCTCGGTGCATGCAATACAAATGGATGCAAACATGAAGTATGCTAAACAAAACATGATGCCTTAAACTAACCATCATAAGCTAGTAAATAAAAGGGAGAAAGACGTGGGATTGGAAGACATACACATTATTACAACATTGCGCTCTTACAAAGGAGAGTCCGAATGAACTAACTAACTAACTAATTACCTAGCTATTACAAAATGAAATGAATAATTTAGCTAAACTACTTAACTAATTATTACAAACCGAATGAATTAACTAATTAACTAATCTAGCTAATTGAAATAATTACAACACGAGATGAATTAGCTATTCTAACTAATTAATTACAAAGCCACAATGTTAAGCACAATACTAATATACTTATAACAAGGATCTTCAAGATCGATGGAGGGCTTATGCATGAATACCGTTTCCACCCGAAAAAGCCAATGTTTCTGCTGCTGAATGCCTCTGTTGCACAGTAGAACATTTTCTCTAATTTCCAGCTCCAGACCAACTCTGTTCTACTTCAAAAGGACACTGCTTGATTTTGCATTGGTGGCCAGCAGAGGGCTTGCCATCCACTAATGATGGCCTCCCGGCCACTGATGACTGAACTTCTTTGCTGCAACAGAGAGCAAACAGAGCAGAGACAGTGTATTCTCAAGAGTTTGTTTGCACAATTTACCCCTCATCATTTGAACAGCTCAAAGAAGTAGTAAGTTTGATCCACAAACCACCAATGGATGCAATTTCATTGCATGATGGCTTATGAATCAAGTGTGCAAGTTCAATGAATGCAATAAAACAAGACTCTCAAAACCACCTCTATATCATGAAAGATCAAGGGAAGTAGTTGACAATGAATCTTGAACCGTTTTCATCACTAATGAGTATGAAATGACTCAAGATTCAAGGGTTCAATTAATGTCCGATTGAACCCAAACCAAATTATTATCTTGCCCCTTTTAGTCACCTATTTTATTACTTCATTTTAATTTACCAACCATTCCTTAATAAATTAAGTCCAAAGGTGAGCTTTAAGTCCTCTAATGGAAAGAAGCATTAAACAAAGAGTTGTTTTAGGCATGAGAGAAGCTTCATGCCATTGGTAATGAACTCCCAAAGAGATTAAACCATTAAACACAATACGTCAATCTCATGCTTAAACAAACAAGTGGCTTGAAACAACTTTCAAAACAAAGTAAAAGCCAAGAAAGGAGGGAGATTGCAGAGGTGATTAGAGGTGATCACAAGTATAGAAAGCTTGAAATAAATACTATCAACTCAAATAAGATGGTGTCTAAGGCCTAAAACACCAAACTCATGAGAACAATTACATTATAAGAATGCAATATAATGCTCAAATGCAACAAACACTTAGAAACAGTTCTAAAATAGTGCTAAATAAGTCTTAAAACATGCTGGAATTAAGACAAAATGACTAGAACAATAAGCTAAAACATGGATCATGCTAGGCTAGTAAGCAAAACACAACAAGGGGAGGCTAACCCCTTCAATTTTGGACTTCAAACCATGATTTTAGCAATTGAAATAGCTTTGAAAACCAGTGTTTAAAAGCTCAAAAAAAGATAGTGTAGAGGTGGGAAACACAAGAGTAAAGGCTTTGAGAGCAAGGTATAAAGAAGGGTGAGCCACCCCTCAACCTTTATTGGCCTTAAAACCCAAGTTTCAGCCCAAAAATACAGAGTTTTTACAGCCCAAAAATAGTTGGAAAATAGTAAGAAAAAGAGTAGATACAATAAGTAAAGAGACAAAGCTTTATACCTCTTGAAGAGAAGATCACTTTCAAGCAACAAAACAAGGCAAACACACCCTCAAGAGCTCTAACAAGGCTCAAAGATACCTCATCTCAAAGATGGAGAGGTTTGGTTAAGAGTGTATAGGCAAAGATGAAAAGTGTATAGGCAAATGTTAAGAAATTTGCAAGAGAGAGAGAGAGAGAGAGAGAGAGAGAGAGAATTGTAGAGAAACCTCTAAAGCAAGAGGGGAGGTCCTCTATATATAGAAAACATGAAACTCCCTCAGAAACATCCAGCCATACACGTGGGAGTAGATGCAAGCATCTGTGCAAACAGCTGGCACAACTGTCACAAAATATCTACAAAACACATTGGTGGCCGACAACCAGAAGTGATGGCCGGCAATCCATAGAAGTGGCCGGTAGGCCACCAGAGGTTGCAGGCTTGAAGATCTCTGGGTTTGGTCCAAAAATAAGGCAACAGGGGTGCAAGGTTTGAAAGGCTCAAAGCTGTGGCATTTCGCTGAGGACTTCGAGCACTTGACAAGCACATGCACTCATCATTGGGTGTGCAAGCGATGACGTCCAAGTTGTAAGGGCCGTAAAAAATGGGGTGTCTACACATGGGAAAGAGACCTATACTTAATGGCTTAATCTCTACGGAGGTTCATCGTCAAAGCATAGTCTCTATTTCATGCCAAGAATCACTTCTTGTTTGACATTTCTTCTCATGTAGTGTACTTAACCATCACTTTGGAGAAATTGATTAAAGAATGGAAATGACTAATAAAATTGGCTTAAAATCAATGAAACCAATATAAAGAAAAGGGATTAGAATAGTTGGGTTCAGCTAGACGTTATGCCGAGTCCATAGCTTCGAGAATTGTCAATTATCAATCCATGATATTTTGATGAGACTTGAGGTGTGTCGACCTCTCTCTTTGAGCCTTCATGATAAGAAGAATGGGTGGTTTTCCATTGCATTTATTCAATTTTGTCCAAAGGTGCCCGAAATCCTCAAGCCATCAAATTGTGCTTACTGGTGATTTCAGATTCGAACTCGCTCTTTTCTTGAGTTTCCTATGACAGAGAGGGGCATAATGGACAAACAGGGCCTAGAAAGGCTCTGTCTACACTGTTCTCACCTTAGAGCACAAAACATTTTTTGGCATAAACTTAGGGCACAGCTGGCACTTTTTTGACCCGGCTGGGTCTTATTTGGGGCTGTCGGCTCCCAATGTTTGGTAAGAAGAGAGCTTTTGGTAGAAACAAAGGGCAGTGGCTGAAGGTGAGGCAAAACAATCTAGGCAGATAGAGTAGCTTTTGGACATTGTGCATGCGATCATTGTGCCTCCTTGTTGTTTGTATTAATATTATCATTATAATTATAATTGATGTAAATATTATTGTTGTTGCAATTTCATGTATTGTTGTTATGATTAGTATCGTCATCATACCCTTGTTGTAAATAGAGATAAATAGATAGTTAATTTAGAATTCATTCGAATATGTAATAAGTGGCTAGTTTAGTTTAATTCATCCATTTGAAGTTGTAATAGTTAGTTAATCCAGACACTCGGACACTCATTCGGACCTTCTTACACGAGGGCAAATATATAATAATCGTGTATGTCTTCCAACTCCATTTCTTTCTTTCTTTTATTTATCTGCTTATAATGGTAGCATAAAACATCATGTTTCCTTAGCATTTTCCATGTTTCATATACACTCGTCTCACATGCATTTGGGTCTGGTTCATCATACTAACCAATTTCACATTCAACTTTCTTAAATTGAATACGTGATTTATCACATGTCTTGAATTGAATCATATACCATGCTAGTAGCTGAGCCTATTTAATTGTATGATTGTATGTGTCACATTAGTCGTATTGCATTAGTTAGGGGCATGCATGTTTTTTAATTATTTTTCTTTGTTTGGCATGCCTTGGAGTACTAGGTGAGCATTTATTGTTTTAGCATCTTGCACTTGAATGTTTTTGTTGCCATATTGAGCATGTTTTTCATGAGGCTAAATGCTTAAATGATATACATGTTTGAATGTCGGTGGGTGAAGGCCTTTTTACTTAAATTGGAATAAATTGATTAATGTATAATACGAGCTCGCTTTTTCCAAGTGACATGTATTAAACACTTTTTCAAAAAACAAACATGAAATCAAAGCATTCCAAATTTTGTGAATTGGTTTATACTTGCGTGCATCACCTAGTAAAGTTAGCCTAATAAATCGGAATAAGAGCATGTAATGTAAATAAAAATCACATCATGATTAGTAGATGCCGATCTTTGATCGGGCGAGTGGAGTGCTCAATTCATGACCTTCCCCTTTCGTACCTAAGTTCTCGAGCCGAGACACTTTGGTGATGAAGGATAAGTGGCCTTTGGCACAAGTCTCGGGTTTCCTAAATTTCCCAAAAATATTTAGCTGGTGACTCTGTAATCTGGCAAAACAGTCCATTTTTGGCATTTTGATTCAAAATCGATTTTCCGAAAGATTTGCCGAATTTGGACTCATTTATTTTTATCTATTTCACATTGCACTTGTGGAATTAGATTCAGAACAACGGAAGTCCGAACTGTAGGGCTAGTCGTATCCGAAAGGAACACGAAAAGCAAGCTACATTGTTTCACATAGAAAGGAGCAGACAAACGTCAACTCCAAAAATGTTTCACGTGAAAGGAGGAAAGATGGTGTAACCAATAGGCATACTAACCATATGTCATACTGAGAGGGGAAGGTTTTAACCAAGTAATCTTGAAATACTAGCGCATTTCACACGAAAGGAGGAAATATGGTGTAACCAACAAGAGTACCTAACTGTATTTCATATGGAGAGGGGGTAGGTTTTAACCAAGTAAACTTGAATCCTAACGCGTTTCACGCAAAATGAGGAAAGGTGGTGTAACTAACAAGCGTACCTAATGGTATTTCATACGGAAAGAGGGAAGGTTTTAACCGAGTAATCTTGAAATTCTAGCACGTTTCACGCGAAAGGAGGAAAGGTGGTGTAACCAATAGGCATATCGAACCGTATTTCATATAAAGAGGGGCAAGGTTTTAACCGAGTAAACTTGAAATCCTAACGATTTTCATGCGAAAGAAGCAAATGAGGTGTAACCAATAGGTGTACCTAATTGTATTTCATACAGAGATAGGGAAGGTTTTCATTGAGTAAACTTGAAATCCAAATGCATTTCATGTGAAAGAAGGAAAGATGGTGTAACAAATATGGGAAAGGCTTTAACCGATTCCAAATCAGTGTTGAAACACCAAAGAATACGTTCCAAATGCTATTTTTGTGTTTCAGAGAGCAGAAGCAATTTGGGCATTCCATTTGATCATCATTGGATGAAAATAAGAACACTCGGCCTTATCACAACAATCTAATCGTACAAAACAAGAGTGGCCCAGCCAATTTTTGAACTTTCTGTACAAAAACAGAGTAACATGACCAAACTATGATCTAGCTAGCCAAAAAATGACCCAGTCGGCCAAAAAAAATTTTGAATGGCCAAAACCTTAGTCGACTAGCCAAAAAAATTGTTGGCTGGCCAATTTGTGCGATATCGGGACAGAAACGAGTTTCACGACCCGATTGCTTTAAAACACACCTAGGGCTCATTTCTTTAGCACCTCTTTGCTTGAAAACCTTCTCATTCTCTCTCTAAAACCTCATCTCTCTCTAAAACCTCATCTCTCTCTCTAGATTCTTCCCATTTCAGATTACCCACTGGCTCTTACCGACCTAAATCCTAGAATTGCCGCGCCCCTCTTTGATTTGAACTGATTGGATTCAAAAGAGGTAAGTTTTCTGATTTCTCTTTTGATTTTTGTTCAATTCTACATGGCTTTGAATAAATTTCCTTAGACTTTGCCTGATTCTTACACGAATTGGGTCAAATTTCTTGGTTTCCAGTTGTGTACTTGCATCCACACCACAATCTTGGACTATTTCTAGGTGATTTCTCATTACTTACGGTAATTTTTTGAATTTTCACCTTGAACCTCTGTTGATTTCCTATTGTTTGGACAATTTTTCCCATATTTGGCTTTACCTCTTGCTCACAACATTTTACTGTTTGATCAAATTTCCCACAACTTGTTTACTAATTGCACACAATTTAAGCAATATTCTTGTTATTCATATGTGATCTTCCTGAATACAATTTTGAACCATGTCATTCATGAATTTAGACATTTCTTTCGATTTGGTTCAAATAGGCTACTATCACGACTTGGCACAAACTCTCCTTAGCTTTGCCATTATTTCTTTACAATTTAGCCTTTAAATTCATATTGCCTATATTTGATTTCACATTGTTAGGTCTTAGTTTCATGCTTTCCCTTATTGTTTTTCATGATTAATTGCAAGTCAACCTTGGTTTGACATCCCTTTGATTCCATAGATTGCTATGGCTAGCGACAACACTCCTCATGATGACGTGCCACCTATCATTGTCACAAAGGGTGATGTACCCCTGCCAGTGCCTAAGGTCGATATTCACGCCCTCGCCGTGGATATTGAGAGCCATGACAAGGACCTCATGGTTGAGGACATCGAGGCAGAACCAGAGCCACTACCCTTGAGGATGAGGCCATTCGACCCTGTGACCTATAGGCCACACACACACACGATGGCCTTCGGGGGATGTTGCGATTCACAGAGTTCTCTGACGCGTTGCAAAGGATGTGTTGCTTCGGGAGTGCTCGAGGCACCTCTTCCACAAGTCCTTTACGGTACCTTTTCTCTTTTCCCTTTGTTTAGTGTACCATGCTTTGAACTCATTGATAGCTCCATTCTCTTAGATGCTAACAACTTTCTTGTTTCGAGTCACCGGTCAATTGATGAGGGGGTACGGGAGTGTCCACGACCCTTGGTGGGATCCTGGTGGATGGAGTCGTTTTCGGCCCATTCTGTTTGGGGATCTCATCATTGCAGGCAGATCAGTCGATCTATGGCACCTTGGTGGAGAGGTGGTGGGATACCACTAACTTTTTCCCCTTCTCATCTACTAGGGAGATGACGATGACCCCCTACGACTTCTTTATGATCACCGGTATCTAATCTCTTTTGACCTTGACTTAAGCCAGTGGCATGTTGCTCAGCTCTTCTTCCTTAGGGTTGTTCCACCATTTGCTCGCCATGAGAGGATTCACTACAATTGGCTTTGGCAACACTTCCATGGTACTGAGCCTATAACTCCAGAGGAGGTGGCCCAGTATGCCAACAAATTTCTTCTTTACGTCCTCAATACTACCTTGTTTGCCAATAGGAAGAATACTGTAGGACTCTATTTGTTGAGCGGCATAGTGGAGCTCCCATGGGTGAGGGAGTACAATTGGAGTAGAGCTAGCCTCGCCACCCTTTAAGTATACATGAGCTTCATGTCCCACCGAAAGGCGGATCTGCTTGGAGGCTACTGGAGGGCATGGGAGGTACATTCTGTACTTTCTTTTAATTCAGTTGTCTTTCATCGCCTATCTTATCTCCATCTTTGCCTGTTGATTCTCTAACATATTTTTTCGTGCAGCTATGGCTTTACACTTACTTTCCCTCCATCGCCCCCATTTTGAGGCTCGAGATTGCCATGGCGGTGCCTCGCTCCCTATACTACAATGAGAGACTCCGTCCTCGTAGTCGACATGTTCGCAGCTTTACTGCTTCCTGCCGCTTTTTCGAAATTGTGACTGCCGGCATGGTAATTGTAACACCCCAGATATGATCCCCATTGAACAATTAAAAGAACATGCTCAACATCCAAACAACATAATTCCATTCAAATGTTTCTCTTTCTCATTGAACTATAGATTCATTTTACAAAAATTACAAAATACAGATCTCAGTTCAGTAAGTTAGAGAATGGTACAAAACAATTACATTGTGCTCCTTAATAAAAATACAAAACTCAAAATGAAATTAAGAAAAGAGTCCGAGTTACATTCCATTTTCAAGATCACAAAAATTTAGATTTTTAAGAGAGATAGTCATTTTCTTCTTCTTCATTGGTGAGTTTGGGGCTCTTCATGTCCTGAAATGTTAGTAAATTGGAATGAGCAATTGCTCAATAGAAAATAACTTTAACCAAGTATATAAATATTTGATTTGAAATATGGAAGACCTCTAATAATGTCCATGAATTTACATGGGTTTAAAAAGTTATAACACAACACACAATTCAGCATTCAATCTCTATATTTTTCTGTCCTCACATGGATGGCTAGTGGACACCTCAAACCTTCTACTTTCGTCATCCTCACACGAACCGGCTAGTGGATACCTCATAACATCCCCACATTTGTCGCCCTCACGCAAACCGAGCAAGTGGGCACCTCAAACACATTCTCACATTTGTCATCCTCACATGAACTGGGCAAGTGGGCACCTCAAACACATTCCAAAACATTAACATCTAAAGTACAACACAAGAAATCACAAGGACCCTCCAATTTTACTTATCAATTATCCATTACGTCAAAATCAAGAACAACCCATAGGGTTATACCTTTGAAATTTGGGGTTTTTCCTTCAAAGTATTAATTTTCCTTAATTTATGTTTATTTGCTCATTCTTCCATAATTTATTTCCCAATCCATCATCAATTTCACGCAAAACACATCATCAACACAAAACCTATATATATACACATCTATATCATCCATAACAATAGTCACATACACCTTAAGATTCAGACACATTTAAACCAAAGTATAAATAAACAGGGGTAAAGGTATTCCAACCTCAAGGGTTGCTAGATGAGAGATGAAAAACTACATGATGAACTTCTTAAATAACACGATCTAATTGGTTCAAAACGTAGCTCTAGACAAGGGTAACAACTTTAATGAAGACCCAAAGATTGATTCTTGCAATTACTAGATGAAATCCAAGGTTTACAAGCTAGGGTTTCGGAAAGAAGGCTGTTAGAGAGAGAAGAAGTGTGTGAGAAATGAGTTAGAAAAGTGTTTGGATCACCTTATAATTTTGCTGCTTCGAACAGACCACTCAAGCGAACTTTCCATCACTCGAGCGAAGTGCCAAAATACAAAGGGACCGCTCGAACAAATTTTCCATGGTCACACATGGTCACCGAAGTTTTGCAGAGCTATAGTGGAAATATTAGGAGCTCAAATTTTATACTTGAGCGATCTTTCCTTCGCTCAAGCGGTCTCACCTGCAAACCTACGAGATATTGGGAACTGCAAATCTACGCTTGAGCGACCAAATGACTGCTTGAGCGGTCATCCAAAATTAGCTATTACAGCCTACACCCCTTAAGGAATTTCGTCCCCAAAATTTCATAATTCCTGCCAAAACAACTCCAACAATTCCCAAGGAAGATAAATACCATAATAACAATAGCCTCATTCATCCCAACTTCACGAATCAGAATGTAATCAGAGCTAAATTCAAACAATAACATGAGGGTTTAGATTTCTTTCATTTACTTCCTTTTACAACCTCGCATACAATGATCTTAGAATAACAAACAAGCAAGTTTAATATCATTAAATAAATTCGGGTATTTCTCACGAATTTTAGCTTCTCACTACCAAGTAGCCTCCTTCACCCGTGGTGGTGCCATAACACTTTGACTAAGAGAATAACTTTGCCTCTTAAAACTTGTTCTCGGGTGTACTGGATTTTCATCGGTCTCTTTTCATATGAAGCATTTGCATCCACCTCTAAATTTGTCTAATCCAAGACATGGAAGGGATAGGGCTCAGACTTGTAGACACCCCATTTTGACTATTCTTAAGACTTGGGCACCTCATGTTGAACGCTCGATGATGAAATGTTACACTGTACGATAGTTCAAATTCTTTAGCAAAAGGCTTTGGTTTTCAAACATCAAAACCTAAACCTTGCACCCTATTTGAACCAAAACCTAATTTTTTCTAGCTTGACCATCCAGAGACTTGTTGGCCAGCAAGTGGCCGGGTAGGCCACTTTTGGTTGGCCGGTCGTCCACCTTAATGGTCGGCAGTAGACACCCCATTTTTGACCGCCCTTAAAACTTGAGCGCCACCCAATTTCTCACCCAATAATGATTTGTACGCTTGTCCAAATGCTCGATTTCCTCAGCAGGAAACCTCAATTTTGAGCCTCAAAAAACCTACAAACCTTGTGCTTTGTTTTTGGACCAAAATAGTAGTTTTTCAAGCCTAACCATCCAAGGGACCAGCAGACCCATTAGTGGCCTGCCGACCACTTGTGTAAAATCTCAGATATTATTGCCAGCTGTCTCCACAAATGCGTACACTGCCTTAGTTGTGTCTGTATGGATATTTCTGAGATAGTCTCATATATTTCTATATATAGATGACTCCCTCTCATTATTTTAAGGTTAGAAAAATTTTGGAGAGTGAAAGTTTTGGAAAATATTTCTCTCTCTCTCTCTCTCTCTCTCTTGTAACTTGTATACCTTTTACCTAAACACTCCAAACCAAACCCAGAGGGTTATTTGCTGAGGGTTTGAGCTTGCATTTTAAGCTTTTGAGGGTGTGAAATTAGTGGTTTGTGATTCAAAGGGTCATTTCTCTTCAAGAGGTATAACTCCAAGCTTCTTTCCCTTATTCATTAATCATCATTTATTGTTGTTTTTGTACTATTTTTCACCTGTATTTATGGGCTAAAACTTGTGGTTTAAGGCCATTAAAGGTAGAGGGGTGTATTACCTTTCTTTGACCTTTGCTTTGACCCTTGCTTCTTAGGCCTTTGCCCTTGTGTTTCCCATCTTTTAATCATCTTTTTTCCAACTTTTTACCACTGATTTTCAAAGGTTTTTAGAGGCTAAAAATGTAGTTTTCAAGTCCCAAAAATGGAGGGGTTAGCCACCACTCCTTATGCTTGTTTACTATCTCAAATTCTCCATTGTTTTAGTTAACTTTTTCAAGCTTTTCCATATTAATTCCAGCACTGTTATAAGCTATTTTAGGACGGTTTTAGGTTGTTTTATGCTTGTAGTATAACGGTCCTCATAGGTTTGGTGTTTTAGGCATTAGACACCAACCTATTTGAGTTGATAGCTTTTATTTTAAGCTTTTCATACTTGTGTTCATCTCTAATCATCTCTGCAACCTCCCTCATTTCTTGGCTTTTTCCTTCCTTTGAGAGTTGTTTCAAACCGATTGTTTGTTTAAGCTCGAGATAAAGGTTGTTGTGCTTAATGGTTTAATCTCTTCAGAGGTTCATGACCAACGGCATGACATCTCCCTCATGCCTAAAACAACCTTTTGTTTGATACTTCCCTCCTTTAGTGGACTTAATGCTCATTTTGGACTAAAATGACTAATGAATGGAAAGGTAATTAAAAGGGGTAATCAATGGCTAAAAATGGAGCAAGATAAGAAAATGGTTTGGGGTTCAATCGGACTTTAATTGAACCCATTGAGTCTTGAGTCGTTTCATACTAGTTAGTGATGAAAACGGTTCAAGAGTCGATGTCAACCACTTCTTTTGATCAATATCATGATAGGGAGGAGGTTCATGAGTACTTAAATTGTGTATTTATTGAAATTGTATCCCTTGCTTCATAAGCCATCATGCAATGAATTTGCATCGATTGATGGCTTGCGAATCGGGCCTACCTCTCCTTTGAGCTTTTTTGACAATAAGAAGAGGCAGGGTGGACAGACACCCCCTGTGAATGCTCTATTTGTGCTATGTTTGTTTTCTATTGCAGCAGGAAAAACCCAACATTAGTGGCCGACATGCCACCTTTACTGGGCGGCAGACCACTATTAGTGGGCGGCCGGCCACTACTTCTGGCCTGCCGGCCACATTTTTTAAGCAAGCAGTACCACTTTTTTTTTTTTCCCCCCACATAGCAGAGCAGAGGCTGAGTTGCAAAACAGTGCAGAGGCATTCTCGGGAGAGAAATTCATGTGCATGCATAGGCCATTTCCTTGCTCCTCAGGACCCGTTAAGTTGTTTTTGTTAATAGTAATGTGTTGTTAGTGCACTTGTAATTAATTACTTAGTTAATTCTGTAATGGCTAATTAGTTAGGGTGTGTTGTAATTTTTTAATTAGCTAGAGTAGTTAGCTAAATTCGTTGTTGTAATAATTAGTTAAAGTAGCTTAGCTAATTCATTTATTCGGACCCTCTCATGCGAGAGCTAATTTGTACTAATTGTAGTTAATTTAATTCATTTGGTTTGTAATAGTTAGTTAATTCATAGTAATTAGCTAGGATATTTATCCGACCCTCCTGCATGAGGGAAAATATGTAATAACATGTGTATGTCTTTCAACCTCACGTCATTCTTCCTTTTATTTACCTGCTTATGCTGGATAGTTTAGAGCATCATATTTTGTTTAGCATTTTCCATGATTTATATCCATGTGTCTTGCATGCATAAGGGTCAGCTCCTCATTCTAACAAGCATTGTCGTTTAAATACTTGTTTGAAAACGTATTTAAAACTGCATGCTATCAAATTGATTAATATGCTATGCTAGTAGCCGGACTTCTAATTTCATATTGCATGTGCTGCATTAGGCATATTTCATCAGTTAGAATCATGCATTTTTAAAACTATTTTCTCTCTTTTGGTCGCCTCGGGAATTGGGGTAAGCTTTACTGCTTTAGCATATTGCATAAGTGTGATTGTTACCGTGTCAAGCATGATACCATGAGGCTAATTGCTTAAGTGATATACTTGTTTAAATGCCTGTGGATGAAGGCTAATTGCTCAAATTGCGATGATTTGATCAAATGTACATATGAGATCACTTTTTCAAGTGGTACATATTCAAAACAATTTTCAAACAAATATGAAATCAAAGTGTTCCAACTTGTGCAAATTAGCTATACTAGTGTGCAACACATAGTAAAAATAGCCTAATAAATCAGAATAAGAGCATATAATGTAAATAAAAATCATATCATGATTAGTAGAGGCCGATCATTGATCGGGCGAGTAGGGTGCTCAATTCATGGCCTTCCCCTTTCGTACCTAAGTTCCTGAGCCGAGACACATTGGTGATGACAGTTAAGTGGCCTTTTGTCAGGACCCAAACCCGCCCCTATGGGTTTAGCACCGTAACCGGCCAGTAATCCGAGATTACCGAAGGCCTGCTTAACAGTAATACAGTAAAACAGAGTACAGGGGCATGGCATAAGCCAATACAGTAAATAAACAATGTCCAATGAGCTGTGACAGTCTGTATGCAAAAAGATTTTCATACATATATGCAGTCAGTGACAAAACAGTATGTACAATATTTACAACCATTCAGAACAGGGACCTGATCCCTATTAAACAGTACAGTAACGGTCTATACAGTCATTACAAAAACAGAACAGAAGGGGGAAAACTAAAACACCCCATAGCCTTGGCTAGACAGGCTCAGAACCTCGCAGTGAGGCATAGTGGTTGGCTTGACAAAACTGGAGTTTACCCCGACGCTCCTAGCCGCGGTCTGGTGCCTGTACACCTACATATATATATAAGCAATGAGCTAAAGCCCAGTGAATAACATAATGCGTAAAGGGGTTTAGAATGAATGTCCTTACAGTAATGAAAACAGTTCATTAAATCAGTATTTCAGTCGTTCAGTCAGTACAGTCATATGTGGTACATCCATTAGCATAATAGTACAATAAACAGTAGGTCTTAAAAGACCGAACAGTCAATGATGGCCATCAATCAGTAAACAGTAGTGGTTCCAACAAGGGAACCGACAGAGATCTCTGTAACAGTAACAGTCAGTAACAGTAGTTGCTAAGGATGCCACAATACGGTTCAAAATATAGGACATACATTCATTCAGTTAACAGTAACAATTCAGAAACATTGCAGTTCAATTGTTCAGAAGATAATCATTTTTGAACATATCTTTACACAGTTGTAACTCACAGAGTTCTGGGCTACAGTAAAGCTAGAGCGCGTCTCTAGTCGCCAACCCTACACAGTTTACAGGACGAACACACACTAAGCTACACAGTTGGGAAAGATAATAACTTAATCCCTAATTTGCCTTGGTATGTTCTACATCTATATCCTCATTAAGATGTCTTAAACTAGGCCTAAAAATGCCTAGGATGGGATAAGGATGCAAAGATGCATTCAGAAAACATTTTTAGAATTTCAGAAAAACAGAGGTCTCGCTCGAGCGTAGGTTACTCCGCTCGAGCGGACATGCAGACAACGGTTCCCGCTCGAGCGTAATTTCCCACGCTCGAGCGGACATGCAAAACAGCCAAAAGTACTGGATGCTCAAAAATCACGCTCGATGGGCGCTCGACACCCGCTCGAGCATAAGACACAAGGTCCCGCTCGAGCGGACTTCAAAATAGTGCAAAGTACTGGGAGCACGAATTTCCCGCTCGAGCGCCACTTTTCCCACTCGAGCGGGAGTCCAAAATCTGGAATTTCCAGATTTGAACTTCCAAGCTCAAATCAAGTTCCAATGAATCAAAATCAATTCCTTTGGGCCCATTTTTGGGAAAACACTTGTAAATACATAGGATAACATAATTCAAAGCTCAATTTGTGAAATCAAGGCCCAAAGGTAGTTTAATTAAAGTCAAATTCAAACCAATTTTCATGAACATGCTACAAACATGACATGCAAGAGTTTAATTCAATTCAAAGCTTCAATTTCATGCTCTAATGAGCCAAACCTTTTCAAAATAGGATGAAATCATGGACTATCACATTATTATGAACATGCATGCACCAATTGCCATGAAATCAACATCAAAATGCAAGGATAAACACATGCATGCATGATACAAGCTTTAATCCAACACTACATGACGAATTCAAGCCTTAGATCACTAAAGACCCATTAATCATGCAAGAATAAACTCAAATACACAATGAAGAAGGTCAATGATCTACCTTAGGTCTTCAATGTAAGACACACAAGCTCAATTTGCAATCTACACTTCAATTCCTTCAAGTTTCTAAGCAAAACAACAAGGACAATTCAACTCTCTCACTTTCTCTCTCTCTAGTTCGGTGGTGGTGAGGAAATGAGCTGATGAAATGTTTGTTTGAGTGTATAAAGGCTCAAATATGTTTAGCCTACATGGCCCACTAACAATGGCAATTAAGTAAATAAGCTTAACTCTTTAATTAGCTCTAATTGATCTAGTTTAATCATACCAAATCACTTTTCAGGTAAATATACCATAAAATCATATAAATTTCAATGAACACAAATCAACAATCAATTTCAGATTCGGCCGCCGATAAGGCCTTCAATTTGCAGTTTAAACATAAACACGCAAACAGATAATCAAACAGGCAACAGATAGACATACAATTAAACAGATACAGTCAATCAATCAATTTCGGATTTCAGTCAGTCAGTCCAGTATTTTAATCAGTTCAATTACTTATCATAGTCAGTCTCAGTTTAGCAGTAATCGGTAGTTTATCAATGATCAGTGACGAGGGGTGTTACACTTTTGGCACAAAGACTCGGGTTTTCTAAATTTCCTAAAAACAATTAGGTGGTGACTCTATAATCTGGCAAAGTAGTCCATATTTGGCATTTTGATTCAAAATCGATTTTCCAAAAGAATTGTTGGATTTGGACTCATTTGTGTTTATCTATTTCACATTACATTTGTGGAATCAGATTCAGAACCATGAGAGTCCGAACTGTAGGGCTAATCGTATCCGAAAGAAGCACGAAAAGTCAAGCTATAGTTCTGGCGACTCTGTTGAGGAAAGATAGAGAACTTGATTTGGACTTCATGATGTAAAGTTTTATTTATAGATATATGTTCTTTGCATTGCATTTACATTGTGTAGCTTGACTTTTCGTGCCCCCCCTTCAGGTAAACGAAGAAGCCCTACAGTATCGGACTCTCGCTGTTCTGAATCTGATCTCACAAGTGCAATGAGAAATAGATAAACACAAAAGAGTCAAAATCTGGAAAATCTTTTAGAAAATCGATTTTGAATCAAAATGTCAAAAATGGATTGCTTTGCCAAATAAAGAGTCGCCACCTAAATATTTTTGAAAAATTTAGCAAACCCATTACTCGTGCCAAAGGCCATGTGTCTGTCATCACCAAGATTGTCTCGTCTCGGGAACTTAGGTACGAGAGGGGAAGGTCATGAATTGAGCACCCCCGCTCGCCTAATCAAAGATTGGCCTCTATTAATCATGATATGAATCTTATCTACATTATATTCTCTTGTTCCGATTTAGTAGGCTAGCATTACTATGTGTTGCACACACAAGTATAGACTAAGTTGCAAGAATTGGAACACTTGATCTTATGTTTATTTTTGAAAATTGTTTCGAATATGTACCACTTGAAAAAGTGATCACATATGTACATTACTCAAATTATTTCAATTCAAGAAATTAGTCTTCATTCACAGGCATTCAAACAATTTATCATCTAAGCATTTAGCCTCATGGTGAACATGCTTTGATATGGCAACAACCACATTTATGCAATATGCTAAAGCAAATAAAAACTCACCTAGTACTCCAAGCCAAAAAAAGATAAAGGAGTTAGAACAATGTATGATCCTAACTTATGCAATATGACTAATGCAACACATGCGATATGTAATTACTAAGCTCGGCTACTAATATAGCATATGAATCAACTAAATAACATGCGGTGTAAGCACGTATTCAAAGAATGTTTAACTAACAATGCAAGTTAGAATGATGAACCGAGCCTCGATACATGCAATACAAGTGGATGCAAACATGGAGAATGCTAAACAAAACATGATGCCCTAATCTAACCATCATAAGCAGGTAAATAAAAGAGAGAAAGACGTGGGGTTGGAAGACATACACATTATTACAATATTGCGCCATCACACAGGAGGGTCCAAATGAATAAACTAGCTAACTAATTAAAACTAAGCTAATTAATTAACTATTACAAACCCAAATCAACAATTTAGCTAAACTACTTAACTAATTATTACAAATTGAATAAAATAATTAGTTAACTACTCTAGCTAATTAAATAATTACAATACGAAACGAATTAGCTATTACAAAGCCACTACTACAAGCTAGAAGTGATGGCCTGCCGTCCACAAAAAGTGGCTTGCCAGCCACTGTTGCCTGGTTCTTCCTGCTGCAACAAAGAGCAAACAGAGCAAGAGCAGGGTATTCTCAAGGGTTGTTTGCACAACTCACCCTTCCTTATCATCAAATAGCAGCTTAAAGGAGTGACAAAATTTGATTCACAGACCATCAAGGGATGGGCTTATGAACAACGTGTGCAAGTTCAATGAATGTAACAAAAAAAAAAGACTCTCAAAACCACCTCCCTATCATGAATGATCAAGGGAAGTAGTTGACAATAAATCTTGAGCCATTTGTATCACTCATGAGTATGAAACGACTCAAGACTTAAGGGTTCAATTAATGTCTGATTGACCCCAAACCAAATTATTATCTTGCCCTTTATTAGTCACCAATTTTATTACATTATTTTAGTTATCTTTCAATTCTTTAATCAATTAAGTCCAAAAGTGAGTTTAAGTTCTCTAAAGTAGAGAAGTGTCAAACCAAGAGTTGGCTTAAGGCATGAGAAAGATGCCATGCCGTTGATAATGAACCCCTAAAAGGGATTAAACCATTAAGCATGACAACCTCAATCTCAAGCTTAAAAGAACAATAGGTTTGAAACAACTATCAAAGAAAAGCAAAAGCCAAGAAAGGAAGGAGGTTGCAGAGGTGATTAAAGGTGATCACAAGTAAGGAAAGTATGAAATAAATGCTATCAACTCCAATAGGATGGTGGCTAAGGCCTAAACCACCAAACCTATGAGGACAATTGCACTATACAAAGCTCAAATGCAATGAACACTTAAAAACAGTCCTAAAACAGTGCTAAATAAGTCTTAAAACATGTTGGAATTAAGACAAAAATAGCTAGAACAATAATCTAAAACATAGAACATGCTAGGCTAGTAAGGAAGACACAAAGAGGGGAAGCTAACCCCTCCAACTTTGGACTTCAAAACATTACTTTAGGTACTGAAATAACTTTGAAAATCAGTGTTTAAAAGCTCAAAAAAAGATAGTGTAACAATGGGAAACATAAGGGTAAAGGCCTTGAAAGCAAGGTGTAAAGAAGGGTGAACCACTCCTCAACCCTTATTGGCCTTAAACCACAAGTTTTAGCCCAAAAATAAAGAGTTTATATAACCCAAAAATAGTGGGAAAATAGTAAGAAAAAGAGTGATTAAAGCAAGTAGAGAAGCAAAGCTTTATACCTCTTGAAGATGAGATCATTTTCAAACAACAAAACCACACTTGCATACCCTTAAGAGCTTAAGATAGGCTCAAAGGTACCTCAACTCAAAGATGGAGAAGTTTGGTTAAGAGTGTATAGGCAAAGGTGTAAGAAATTTGCAAGAGAGAGAGAGAGAATTGTAGAGAGAGATAAAATATTTTGCTCCAAAATTTTCTAACCTTGAAAGGAAGAGGGGAGGTCCTCTATTTATAGAAATACATCACTCTCCCTCAGAAATATCAATACATACACATGTAAGAAGGTCCATGCATCTGTGACAACAGTTGGCACAACTAGTAGAAAAATATCTACAAAACACACTTGTGGCCAGCAGCCAATAGAAGGGGCTGGCAGGCTACAAGAGGTTGCAGGCTTGAAAAACTCTGGTTTTGGTCCAAAAAAATAAAGCAACAGGTGTGTAGGGTTTGAAGGCTCAAAGTTATGGCATTCCGCTGAGGACTCCGAGCACTTAACAAGCATATACACTCATCATTGGGTGTGCAAATGGTGACGTCCAAGTCGTAAGGACGGTAAAAAATGGGATGTCTACACATTGGTGCACTTAAGTCATTGTGTTTGCCATCTACTATTCCTGGACGGTTTGCCGAAGGCTTACCCAAAAGCTTGCCAAAAGGCTGACCAGTCGTGGGCTTTGTAATGATGGGAACACAACCCTTAGATCTGGATTATCGCCGTACCATTTGATCCTCCTTTCACTTCTCAGTGTTAGGTGTGAGAGGTATATTAGGTAGTCTTGCAAAGGTACCCCTATTTTGACCATTTGGCCTAGTTGCATATAGATTAGCCATAGAGACTATTCTAAACTCGGACAAGATGCTCACCCATATGCAGGATTGTGTGAAACCGCTTAATTGAAGTAGTGAAACCCTAGTTCAACACAAAACTAGGACAGGGTAACCTTACACCCTCATAGGGGTGTTTTGGCTCTCTCTTAACTGGTATATGCTTTACAGTGAAACTGTACAGGAATGTGCATATCGATTACACAGTTGTTATTTGTTTTGGGACAGAATTCAGTGTGGAGTACAGTCCTACAACTTTGATCATGTCTGTGTTGATAAACATCTTAGCTGAGGTGTTGTGTAGTTTCTGATTCTTGTTTTTTTTACTTTATTTCTTTGGCTAGTAGTTTAAGTCATAGCTTCAGAAAGTTCAGATATCTCCCAAGTACTCTGGACCAGAGTCAGAAGACTTTGCAAGGCCGGGGATCTTGTTCAGGGACAACTTGTGTTTACCTCACTCTCACCAATTACAAGACGGAGGAGAATCAGACAGAGTACGCCAGTCCAATTCTTATAGTAATCACTTTTCAGCTCACCCATGTTCAGTCTGGTTCAAGAGCGGTCATCCACTTCCAGTCCGGTACGAGAACATTCACCTATTCCAATAGCGCAATATCCCCCAACCAATATGGAGGAATTAATACTCCAGTTATAGCAAACAGTGGAAGCACTACAATATGATGTGGGTCGCTAGGCTGAAGTTGTAGCTTGTCAGGCCGAGGTCATAACCAGGTTACAACAACAACCATCGTAGCCAGCTATGGCCTCTACATCCCATGTACCTACCACAGCTATTCCAGCACCCGGAGCCACTGCTAATATGGTCAATGTTCAAGATCAACAAAACCAAGGTAATTCGGTTTTTCCAGTCCAAACAGAGCCAATCCTGACACAAGTTTCCAAAGCCCTAGTTTATCAGACTGAGGTTCTGTTCGTGTTCGAGGTTGACCCAACTGCATTCAAGGTCAACAAACTGGGGAAACTATTCAAAAGAGTGCAAGAGGTTAATTCCATCCCAAACATAAGAGGATGGATACACTGATTATGTGGTTACATTGCCAGATCGGTTTAAGATGCCGCACCTTGATCGTTTTGATGGTTTTGGGGATCTGATGGTTCATTTGTGATTGTTTTCAGATATCTTGTGATCGATGGGCTTAACTAGACTACAGAAGCTATCTTTCTTTGGTCGCACCATGTCGAGCATAGCGGCCATTTGGTATGCTAAGTTAGAAGATTCCGTCAAATAGAATTGGGAGGAGATGGGCGAAGCCTTCATTGCTTAGTACTCTTACAATGCGCAAATTGAGGTCACAACTCGTGATCTCGAGGCAACACGTCAAGAGCCGAAGGAGGGTTTCTTTGAATTTGGGACAAGATGGAGGGCCAAAGCCTCGATGATGACCACTCGGCCTTCCGATAAGGACTAGATCAGAATGGTCGTCCAGAATTTGCATGGCAAGTTGCTACAAAAGATGATTGTCCTACCTCTATTTACCTTCGCAGAGCTTCGTGAAATGAGAGTGCAGATCGAGGATGCCATGAAACAAGGACTTATTACTGAGGATAAGGAGCCAGCCAAGAGGCCATTTGTTCACAGTTCCAATGCTGCCAGTAGTAGCACAGCTGCGAGGCCATCGGATGTAAGTGTTGTCACCATCACAAAACTTGCCGACCCCTTTGCCAATATAGGCCCACAAACCTCATCCAACCCTACCCAAACTTAGAGTAGGACTTTTAACCAACTATACATGACCTTATCCAAAGCCATGCAACTGCTAGTCAAGAAGGGACACCCTCAAACCCTTAGAAGCTTGCCCCCTTCCTGATCCTCTCCCATCCAAGCATAACCCCACAAAATACTGTGCTTTTCACCAGTAGCACGGTCATGACACCGACCAGTGCTTCCGATTACGTCATGAGATTCAGGATCTCATTGACATCAAGTATATCGCTCCACTTCAAAAACCAAATGTAACCACAAATCCGCTTTCGGCCCATAATCAAGTCCGCTCACCTCGAAACCTTAACCTTATCCATACACTGGCCACCTCTTATGACTCCAGCATATATATTACTCCTTTCCACCTACTGAAACTAATGTTGTTCATCCCTGAGAGCACAAGTCTGTGCATGATGGGTGAGTTTAAGCCACAACTCGAGCCTCACAATGTGGTGACAATACCTGGGGTAAAGAAGGGTTTGGCCTCAGAGCGAAGTATTGGCCTGTTGTCAGAGTGTCCTAGGGACCTATTTGAAAGGGCATATGATCCAAGTTGTTATATCACGTCAAATAGTCAAAATAGACCTAAGGTGGTGCTACCAATCTCGGTAGACATCATTGTGGTCAGAGAGGATGGCCCGACCTGAGGGTTAGGTGATTTGGCAGACCTCAAAGCGGATTTGGACAATCTATAGTTCTTTGATGAACATGATCAAGGAGATGTACAAATTGGGTGGTTCGACCTGAACGGATTGATTGATAACATCGGATGGCTGAATGATGAGCCAGACAAGGAAGAAGAAACTAGGATGAAACCAGAGGGAAAAGAAACAGAGGTAGCTGCAGTGGCAAGAAAGGTTGATGAGAAAGGAAAACTGTTGGAGGACACGTGTGCGAGAAACCCAACCCAAGAAGTGGGCGTTGTGAACACTGTAGATACTGAACAGGAAGCTACACTGAGGCAGTTTGAAAGAGAAAGAAATGAAGACAGTCGAAAAATCATAATTGCATGGCACTCTGTAGGGGATACTTATGATGTGAAAATGATTCAAGTAGAGCCTAACAACTGCTTGTCGGCAGTTGACGGTGAGTGGTGTGACGACAATGATTTGTGTCTGGTCCATACCGACGAAGATTGGGGAGGTTACATCCCGAATAATGCATGGTATGCTGAGGAGATAGACCATCTTACCCACAGTGGACAGTACTTTAAGCCGCCACACCTGGATCAAGCAGAGCCATCGGGAAAGGTGTCATGACCCGAACCCGCCCCCAAGGGTTAAGGACATAACCGACCAGTAATCATGAGATTACCTACGACCTCAAACCAAACCGGACGTAACTCGTCAGAGTAAAGGGGCCAAACGGAAGCAAAATTTAAAACTTTATCCATAGAGTCGTGCTTACATGGCACATCGTAACAAACCATACATATATACATTAAGAACTCACACCAAAATATGTGCTAACATAAAGCTCTGTACATACAGAATCTATCAAGTCTAAGTCAACCCATGAAAACTATATACAACAGATTCAAAGTCTTCGCCAACATGACAAAATATAAATACATAACAAAAGGCGAAGACGAGTCTCGTGCGTGAGACGTAAGGGCTAACTCTTCAAAACCTTGGTTGTTCCACACAGACTTCACTGAGGCTGGGTCTGGACCTCTCTTGGCTCACCTACAAAAACATGAATGAGCGTAAGCGAAAGCCCAGTGAATAATATCAATTAAATAAGATACAATGGAACAATATACATCGGACGGCCTTAGGCCCAATTCGTATATCTATGTAGTATATAAATAGATATAGATCAAGTGACTGCGATCCCAAACCCATCGGACGGCCTCGAGCCCAATCCATTCATGTCAAACTGGCCTTTGGCCCATTTGTTTTTCATTCATGTCAGACTGGCCTCTGGCCCATTCATTCTTTCATTTAGATCATACTGGCCTTTGGCCCATTCATTCATTCATTCATGTCAAACTGGCCTTTGGCCCATTCATTCATTTATGTCAAACTGGCCTTTGGCCCATTCATACTTCATGTCAAACTGGCCTTTGGCCCATTCATTCATTTATGTCAAACTGGCCTTTGACCCATTCATACTTCATGTCAAACTGGCCTTCGGCCCATTCATTGCAAACATTGTCCACCATTTAAATTAACGGACTTATAAGACTTACATAAAAGTAAGCAATTGGACAAACAACATACTTCAGATATCTTTGTTAAGATATTACTTACTGTGATCGGTTGGTTGGTTTGCTCTGGAGCTTGACCCTACACATCACATAATACATATGGGTCACAAATGATTCAATCCATTCCTTAATTCACATATTCCTCTTTAGGCTTTATTCTTATCTCTTTAACTCAAATACAATGCTCAATGCATGCCTTAAAGTGCTTAGAAGTGAAAGAGAACGGAAAATGAAACACAGAATGCACTTTCAAAATTTTCAGAAACAGGGTCCCCGCTCGAGCGTGGATTTCCCTGCTCGAGCGGACCCATAAGGTCTGCTAAAGTACTGGATGCATCAAATTTACACTCGAGCGTGAAGTCGGGCGCTCGAGCTAAAGGTTTGTCTACATAGCTCCCCACTCGAGCGTGAACTTCCCCGCTTGAGCGGACACCTTGTCTGCAAAATATACTGGGAGCACGAATTTCACGCTTGAGAGGCGGTTCTCCCGCTCGAGCGAACATCAAATTTTCTGGAAAATCCAGAACATGTTCTTGAGCTTCAACTTGATATTCCAAGGCTCTAAATGCATGCTTTTGGCTCAAACTTCACATATACATGTGCTAACATGGTACCAACACCAAATTACAACATTACGAGGCTCAATTCCATGAATTACCCATATGCATGTTCCAAATTATCCCAAACTCATCACCAACATGCTAAATTCAAACATTCAAAACTCACACCTCCATGATTTGCACATGCATGTGAGAGATACTCATTATTCCCAACTTAATTGGTGAAGAGATGATCAAAAACATGGATTTCAACCAAAATTCAACATGGATTACACATTTTATGCTCAAACATGGAAATTTATAGCAATTTCTTACATGCATGTGTTCTATGACTTTCAATTCAACAAAACCAACTCAATTTCATCATACTCAATTAAATTCATGTTCTTGACCATTATTCAAACTTGAATTCACAAAATTACAATTCAAAATTCATGAATTCACTTACCTAGAGGCTTTAATCTACCCAAATTGTGGTCAAATCTTGAGTTGGCCTTCAAATTATTCAAGCTTCAATGATCAAACTTCAACTCTCTCTCCCTAGAGCCGACCCCCCTCTCTTTCTTGAGTTAAAATTAGTCAAATGATATAAAGGAGAGGAATTGAATATAATAAGGCCCCTTTACAGCCTACTCAATCACATTATCTTAGTATAAAATAATTGAGCACTAATTCACTAATTAAATCAACTTAATCCGATCCGAATCAATCCCCAATTAAATTTCACCGTAGGCTCTAAAAATTACGCTAATCACAATGGCGTAACCAATTTTGGGTTTCGTGGCCGATAAGGCCTTCAATTTAATTTCCAAAGCAGATAATCAAACAGATATTCCTACGGTGAACAGATAGAAATTCAAAACCACATATATTCACATAATTGGCACACAAAATCGTATTAGACACATAATCAAATTCATAATAAGGACCAATTAGCTAAATACGGAACAGGGTTATCATAAAAGGACCGGGAAGTCAAAAAACAGAAGGAGAAGCAACTAAAAAAAGAGTCAGTGCTGAAACAGCTCAAGAAAATCCAAGCCGATATCTCTATCTGGGGTCTTCTCATTGCTTCATGAGTGCACCGACAAGCAGTATTGTCGGCAATGGACAAAGCTAAATTGTCCATTGCTACTACGCCCGAGCAACTTGTGGGCTTGGCCTTTTCGGGTGGTACCAAGCCGATGCTTACTTTCTCTGACAAAGAGTTGCGGTCGGAAAGGTTGGCTCACAACTAACCGTTATACATTTCTGTGGAATGCAGGGAGAAGTGGGTGCTAGTGGTGTTGGTAGATACTGGTTCTACCATTAATGTTTGTTCATCCCCATACTACCTATCCAATTGGCCTCAAACCGGGAGACTTTGTTCCCAAAGCCTAGGTTATAGGGGCATATGATAACACAAGTTGAGAGGTCATGGACACAATGAAAGTGCGAGTCCAGGTGGGCCCATCTGAGCAAGAGTTCAAGTTTCACGTCCTGGATGTACCAGCTACCTTTAATCTGCTGTTAGGGAAGCCTTAGTTACATCAGGTGAAGGCTGTCTCCTCCACCCTCCATCAAATGTTGAAGTATCCTCATGGGGGAGGAGTAGCAATTGTCTTTGGGAACTCAACCATCCATCCGCCTTCGGAGGTGACCACGCCAGTGCTAGAGATCTACCACGACGATGAAGATGTGTTCCTCTAGGGATTCACTATGGCTGAAGCCTGGGTAGTGCAGACCATTTTGGCCATGGACGAAGGCATGTACATCAGTGCCCAGTCCATTTAATTCATGAACAAGTTGCTGCATTGTAGACGCGCCCTTGGGTTTTGCTCTACAGTTCGGACTCCCTTTTGTTGTCACGGTTCTTAATCTTGAACCAAAGAGTCCAAATCCGGCAAATCGTTTTTGGAAAACAGATTTTTGAAAAGAAATGCCAAACGTGGACTGCTTTGCCAGATACAGAGTCGCCACCTAAATATTTTTTAATGGGGAAATTTAGGAAACCCTGACTCGGTGCCAAAGGCCACGTGTCCGTCATCACCAAAGTTGCCTCGGCTCGGGAGCTTGGGTACGATTGGGGAAGGTCAGCTATGAGCACCCCCTCTCGCCCGGTCCGAAGACCGGCCTCTACTAACCATTATATCCGTTTTTGAAAACGTTATGTGTTCTTATCCCAGTTATTAGCCTAGAATTACTATGTTATGCGCACAGCAAACAAGTATAGACTAGATTGCCTAATTTGGAAATAAGCATTGCATATCCGTTTGTTTTGAAAAACACTTTGGAATTTGCTACTCGCAAGTAGGCTAAAACACGGATTTCAACGAGTTTTTCCAATTCAAAACAATCCAATCTTCACCCACAGGCATTCAAACAGTTTATCACATAAGCATCTAGCCACATGATAAGTATGATGTCATGATAGCATTCACACACATGCGATATGCTAAAGCAGGAAAATACTTACATCGTACTCCGCGCCAAAACAATAAACTAGTTAGCGAACATGCATGGTCCTAGTTCATGTTAAATTGACTAATGCAACACATACAGGATGCAATTAGGGTAGGCTCGGCTAACCTAAACATGGCATGTGAAATGCGATCAATTGATGCACGTATTCAATTTAGAATTGAAGTACAAATGCAGTTAGCATGATGTACCGAGCCCGGTGCATGTAAACAACTGTATGGATGCAAACATGCTGTCATGCTGTTATGCTAATTTAAACATGCCCTAATTTACCATCATAAGCGGGTAAATAAAAGGGAAGAAAGAAGTGGGGGTTGGAAGACATGCACACACACGCACCCACACTTATTACAGATTTGCCCTCGCTCGGAGGGACCAAAAGAATAATACAAATTAATTAACTACGAGCTAATTAAATATTACAGATTACCTAATTAATTTACAAATTAATTAAGCTAAGGAAAGCAGTAAAGTCCTCGGGAAGCGGGTCCGATGCAATGCATGTTCGGTCTTGCTCGGAATTGCACTGCCATGCATAGACTGCCTCTGTTTTCCCTGCTCTGCTCCTCTGAGGACTGCCAAAGTCTCTAAATTGCTTCCCTGGACACTGGGGAATACCACCAGCTGAGTAGAATTACCACCGGCTGCTAGATATGGCCATCGGCACAAGATGCATCCATCGGCTACTAATGGATGGCTGGTCGGCACTATATTATGCCGGTCGGCCAAAACTGCCTGCAGAACCTGCAACTTACAGCAGCAGAGGACAGAACTTGCATGGCAATGTAATTCAAGCAATATATGCCCTAACCATACCCCTTATCATGTGTAGAACTCAAAGGGACATGGTCCTTGGTTTTCGAACCACCAATCAAGCATTTCGATACATGATGGCCCAAAAACCAAGTGTGCACATTTCAATTTCAAATGAATGCAATGCACATAATCACATAAAAGGGCCAACCTCTATCACACTCACTTCAAGAGGCCAAGCATGCACATTGATGCAATGCAATCCTAGGCACATTGACTAGTATGCAACCATGGCCATGCAAATAAGCATACAAGCTAACAAGCATACAAGACATGAAACATCAATGTTAACCAACAAGCATGCAAGATGTAATGTGGATGTTCAAGCACGCAAACAAGCATGTGACTTCATTCAATCATGCAAATTCCAACATGCAACAACTTACCAATATGCTACAACACACAAGGAGCATATGCAACCAATGAAGGGATGGACTTAAACATGAATTAGGCAGCTCTAATTAGGCCCAAAGCAGTGGCCATAATGCTAAGGAGTGAGGCCAAACACACATACACGCATGCACATGTTATGGTCCAACACTTAAGCATCAAAAGGGGTCACTCTCAAGCACACTTAAAAGAGGCATAACATGGATAATTAGCATGCAACACAAGCTCTGAAAATCATGTTAGAATATGGTGCCAAACCAACTCAAATAAAGCAAACATTAGCATGCAAATGGTCCAAGTATCAAGGAAAGCTAAAGGGGTATTGGACCACACTTAGCAAGACCAACATGGCATGCATTAAACAACTAAAAACAGATTTTTAGCATGTTAAAACAAGGCCAAAAGACTACTTAGATGGCATCTAAGTGGTTCAAATATGAAGGCATGCGCAAATACACTTTCAAGGAGCATACAACACAAGCTCATAAGGCATCAAAGAGGTATTTAAGGCAAGCATATAAGCATGTTAGAGGGACTGAAATAGCATGAAAAATGATCCAACCCACTAAGTCCATGCAAGAATGGCATGCTACACACTTACATACTTAAGGCCAACAAGCCAAAATACAAAGGGGCCACAAAAGCATGCCAAGATCGACCCAAACAACTATGGACAGACCTTAACATGGTGAAATAAGCACAAAACCTTCACAAGGCCAAACCTAAAGCATGCTTGAACAAGGGTTTACAACCTAAGGCATATTAAGGCATAAACATGGCATTACAAGGTAGGTATGCTAAGCATGCATGGTGTACCAAAACCAACACACAATAATGTTATATCATGGCAATATAAGCATGAAATATAGTCATGGCATGATCAACAAACACTTCAGCATGATGCTCCCTCAAGAGGCCAAAATTGGTCCTTTTCAAGGACAACAAGGAGAGGGGGTGGCCCTCTCCTTCTTGAGACTTCAAGGCACCATCCTCACCACTGAAATCCCTCAAGATTTCAGTGGTGAGGAGGCCCAAGCACCAAAGTCTCGGAGCTCACCAAAAATGGCACAAAATGGGGCCTCTCAAGGCCTAAGGGTGGTTAAACACCTCCAAACCACAAAACACTCTAAACAAACAATTTAGAGGGCCCAAAAACAGAACTTTTTTGTATTATACACTAAGCACAAAAATAGTTCTAAGATAGGCTAACAAGCTATGCAAAAATGGGGATAAAGGGACTAGTGTCTCACCCTTGTAGACCTCTTCACAAAAGATGATCTTGTTGCCTCCTTGAGCTTCAATCCAGCCAAGAACAGCAAGAACAAGCCTCAGGTCCCTCAAGAACCAAGAGAAGGTGAAAGACTATGTGTTTGTGTGCAATAGTAAGGACAACTACACCTAGAACACACACAAGAGAGATATAGAGATAGGTTATGTATGGAACTCAAACCCTAAAACCAGAGCTTCTCCCACACTTTTCTAACCAAAATTTTCTAACCCTAAAGCCAAGAGAAGAGCCCTCCTCTTATAGGCAAACAATCTTGTAAAGCTTGTTCAATAAGCTTACAAGAGGAGCATCCCTCCATACACGTGTATGGAGGGGAACAAAATGCCACACAGCTATTCTAAAATATCTGCAAAAGTAGATGAACAGTAGTCGGCTGCTCAAAATTGCCATTTTGACAAAATTGATGGCCGGTCGGCCAAAAGAGTGCCGGTCGGCCAAATATATGGCCGATGGGCACAAACAGCAGCCGGTGGCCTCAAGCCACGGCCAGTGATGTGTGGGGAGACCTCACAAGGCATCCCCTGCCCTTCCAAGGCAAAACACAAGTGTTTGGTGCAAAACCAGACACAAAACGGTCGAGTTCGGAGATTCTGAGGCAAGGCACGTAGCCGAGACCTCCGGGAACTCCAAACGAACACAAACATGGATAATCACCGGGTGTTCAAACGGTGACGTCCAAGTCTTGAGGACGGTCAAAAATGGGGTGTCTACATGCATGTTCCGAGAATGGGGCTTGGCTAAAGTGGGCAAAAAGGTGTTACGATATCAGCTAAGGTGCCACACGACCCACATACCTTTAGATTAGACTATGTGCCCACCAGAGAGGACTAGATCAGAAAGGAGGAAGAGATGAGGGGTAGAGCCAAGGACAAGAGAGCTGGGAAACATTATGAGCTTGTCCATAGGCCAATCCGAGGGATGCTGAATGGCTGTTTTGTTCGAAAGGGAGAGGATTTCCCTTTTTATGGCTTTCCTGAGCCCTAGGTAAATTCCTCAAAGAAGCGCGTCCCCGGGTTCAAGATTTTCTTTGATCTGCAACTGCGGGACAGTGATGAAGAAAGGGTTATCTGTCCAGTTCTAAATTGGGTGACGAGCTAGAATCTAATTCCACTATGTCTGTGGAGTTGGAATCAAATTCAAGTTAGTATGGGAAGTCTAAGTCTAGTACTTGTGGTGGTGGTAACCCGGATACCAAAGTCCTGTCTAGGTTTTCATTCAGCTTTTCTTTTGAGTCTGTAACCGAAGATTTGGACCTTTTGAATGAGAACGCTACAGATTCTGTGTATTTCACTGTGCCGTTGGTTTATTGCATCGACCAAGATTCTCAGAATTTTAACGAAAACAAAAAGGAAGAAATTTCTCTGGCTTTGAAAATCTTGATTAATCGAGAGAATGAGAGGTTTGTTAAGCCTTGTATTGATGAAATCCTTGCCATTAATGTGGGTATTGAGAAGGATCCACGCTTGGTCTAGATCAGGTCCACGTTGTCTTCGGAGGAATGCGAGTGTTTAATCGCTTTATTAAAAGATTTCAAAGATGTTTTCACGTGGTCCTATAAAGACATGCCTGGAATTGACCTTGAGATTGTACGGCACCAGATCTCTCTCGTCCCCGAGGCTCGGCCAGTCAAGCAGAAACTACGCAGAATTCGTCCGGATTGGGCACTGAAAATAAAAGAAGAGGTCACCAAGAAAATTGATGTATGGTTCTTGTTAGTATCTAAGTGTCCGACCTAGTTGGCCAATATCGTCCCAGTGCCAAAGAAGGATGACAGGATTCAGGTTTGCGTCGAATTCAGAGACCTGAACAGAGCCAGTCCAAAAGATGACTTCCCATTGCCATATATTGATGAGTTGGTGGACTTTAGTGCTGGCCATGCCTTACTCTCCTTTATGGATAGGTTTTCCGGATATAACCAGATTTTGATGGCACCAGAAGATAGAGAAAAGAAGGCTTTCACCACACCATGGGGTATGTACTGCTACCGAGTCATGCCTTTTGGGTTGAAAAATGATGGGGGTACCTATTAGAGGGCTGCGATCACCATTCTGCATGATATGATCCACAAAGATGTTGAGATGGACGTGGACGACATGATTGTCAAGTCCAAAGAGCGAGAAGGTCACTACACCGCACTGGAGAAATTCTTTCAACGGATTAGAGAATATGGATTGAGGTTGAACCCACAGAAATGTACCTTCCGGGTGACGGTAAGGAAAATGCTGGGGTTTCTGATCACGCAGAGGGGAATTGAAGTAGATCCTTTTAAAGTCAAGGCCATTTTAGAAATGCCACCACCAAGGACTGAAAAAGAGGTGTGCGACTTTTTAGGTAAAGTGCAATTCATAAGACGGTTTATTTCCAAATTAACCTTGACTTGTGAACCACTATTTGGTTTCCTGAAGAAAGGGAAGAAGTTCCAATGGGACAATCGATGTCAGTTGCCTTCGAGCAAGTTAAGCAATATCTCCAAAATCCATCTGTGTTGTCGCCACCAGAGCCAGGGAAACCTTTGATTATGTATCTATCGGTGACGGACTTGACCATGGGGTGCATGCCAGCTCAAGAATCTAAAAATAGAGTGGAGAAGCCCATCTATTACTTGAGCAAGAAGATGTTGGATTATGAGACCCGTTACAGTCCTCTCAAGAAAGCTTGCTTAGCCTTGGTATGGGTTACTAGGAAGTTGAGGCATTACTTCTTAGCTCACTCTATAATTCTAGTTTCGAGATTAGATCCCATCAAATATCGCTTTGAAAAACCATCACTTAAGGGTAGGCTAGCTCGTTGGTTGCTTCTTTTCTCCGAATTTGATCTCAAATATGTTACACACAAGTTGGTTAAAGGGAGAGCTGTAGCGGAATTCTTGGCAGATCACCCAGTAGAAAGAGATGAGGCAATAGAATACTTATTCCTAGATGAAGACATTCTGCAAGTCGAAGAGGAAACATGGACGATGTACTTTGACGGAGCGTCTAATCAGTACGGTTATGGGATAAGTGTGTTGCTGATAGCACCCGATGATTCCCATATACCTTTAGCCTTCAAACTCCGATTCAAGGTGTCCAACAACGAAGCAAAATATGAAGCGTGCATTGCTAGTTTGGAAGCTACCCTAGGACTAGGGGCAATAAGTTTGGATGTCATTGGGGACTCAAACTTGGTTATTTCTCAAGCAAACGGAGACTGGAAAGTCAAAGAAGAGAAGATGAAGGTTTATCATCAAGCCTTGGATATTCTGATTTCGAGGTTTGAAAAACTAACATTTACACACCTACTGAGAGAGAACAACTGGTTCGCCGATGCATTGGCAACTCTATCTACTATGGTAGACATCCCGCTGGAAGTTAAGATGCGTCCAATCATTATCGAATAGAAATACATGCCGACCTATGAAACCATCGCTGCAATAGATGCCGTGCAAGACAAAAACCCCTGGTATTACGATATTTGAAACTTTTTGGAAAAATACAGGTATTCACCAAGGGCAAATGCCAAAGACAAATGGGGAATAAGGCGTCTGGCCGTCCAATATATCATCTGTGGGGGTAAGCTCTACAAAAGAGGCCATCTGGGAATGCACAAGTTGTGTGTTGAAGATGAGGAATCGAAGCGCCTTATGGAGGCTATCCACGGAGGAGAATGCGGGGCGCATATGAACGGTGTGATGCTAGCTCGGAAGATCCTTAGACAAGGTTATTATTGGTCAACTATGGAGGAAGATTGCATTGGTTTTGTACAACGATGCCACAAATGTGAAATCTATGCCAATCGCATGAATATCTCGCCGTCAAAGCTCTATAACATGACTTCGCCATGGCCTTTCTCAGTTTGGGGAATCCACGTTGTCGGTGCAGTCACGCCAAAGGGATCAAATGGGCATGAGTTTATTCTGGTGGCGATTGACTATTTTACGAAGTGGGTGGAAGCTCAATCCTATGCCATGTTGGAGGCATCACATGTAGCCAAATTCATTAGAAACAACATCATCTGTTAGTACGGAGTTTCGAATGAGATCATATCAGATAACGGCTCACACTTTAAGAAAAAGGTGTTGGATCTGCTTGAAAAATACAACGTGGCTTTCCACAAGTCAATAACATATAGACCACAGACCAATGGAGTTGTCGAGGCCGCCAACAAGAACGTTAAAAACATCTTGTAGAAGGTGGTTGAGACCTATAGGGACTAACCGGATAAACTGCCATTTGCTCTTTGGGGCTACAGAACGTCGATTTGGACATCCACAGAGGTAACCTCCTACTCTCTGGTGTATAGGATGGAGGTCATTCTGCCAATAGAGATTGAAGTGTCGTCGCTGCGAATTATGGCCGAGTGTCAGATAGTAGAGGCGGATTGGCAACATAGTAGGTTTGAAGAGTTGATGTTGTTTAATGAGAGGAGGCTGAAGGGATTGTATCATGTCCAGGGCTACCAGTACAAAATTGTCAGGGCTTTTAACAAGAAAGTCAAGTCTAGGAATCTCAAAGAAGAAAACATGGTGCTCAAAGACAACCGGGCTCATATCTACGACCCTAGGGGCAAGTTCAGACACAATTGCACTGGTCCTTATATTATCAAATCTATCTAGTCAGGAGGGGCAATTATTCTCATAGACCTAGATGGCCTAGAGTTTTCACAGCTAATCAATATGGACAAGTTAAAGAAATATTACCCTTGAGAGGCTCGCTAAGCCGAAAACCCGAAGGGCGACCTAGGCAAAAGGTAGAGCATGAAAAATTAGAAATAAAGAAAAACTGAGCTCGCAAAGGTTGAAAACCCTAAACGGTGACTTTGGCAAAAGTTAGAGTGCAAAAGGAGAGCATTAATACTCGAGTGAACTTGAACCGAACTACGTAAGGCCTGATTTCCATCTTTGAGATATGTAGGCAACTTCATCTTGAAGTTCGGCTATAACTAGGTCCAACTCAACTATCCTGTCCATTTGATTAGGCCAGCTTGGTTACGATACCTCTATTTCGGTGGAAGGGCTAGTTGCAAGACGGAGTGATGGTAATGAATGCAGTTATGGGCAGTTGGAATCTTTTGATTTAGGGTTATACATATTGAGGATTGATTTCATGCGTGTCAGGCTGTGATCATTCTCAAAAATTGTTCTAAAGAGTTTTAATAAAAGTTGATTGTTCTCAAAATTTTACTTTTTTATAACTTAGACCATTTCGGTACCAAAAGGAAAAGCTTTAGTGCTCACAACTTTAATTCCATTGATTTCAACACAAGTACATTCTTCAACTCTCTGATTGCAAATCAAAGTTGCTTTTACATCATAAAACTTGAAAAGAAATGTCAAAGCGATAAACTAGGGGCATAGGTGAGATCAGGTGTTCTTGCTTCTTTTCTTGTATCTGAACTGGTGTTTGAATCGGAAAGGAAAGTAGAACACGGAGTGCGTCAAGCCAATCAACTGTATACTCGGTTGACGGGACATGTTGTAGCTCATCTCGGCCAAATTAAGCTAGGGGCAACGCCAAGCTACGTCAGCTGCAGATCTGCTGCACATCTAGTTGCACCACCATCCCTCATTCGGAAAGTCCACTAGTTGCTGGTAGAAGAAGTAAGCTGGGGCTGAATATTCGAGGCAAGGGTCCACCACTTTCAGCTTATCCATTAGCTATACCTGGGAAGGGATGAAAAAGAAGAGAGATTAAACAATAGAGAGATGTACGTCGAGAGAAAAGTAAAGAAAAGGGTATTGAGAGAAAATAGAGCGTGAGTACCAAGTGATGTGAGAATTACATATATAAGGAATGGTGGGAAACAATACCTTTGCAAACCTGGTGGTCTCTCGTCGATGAAAAGCATCTAAACCCATTAGGGTCTCGGCCAATGCTAAACCGATGCAACTCTTACCCTCTTTCAGGCATTGGGCTACTTCGATTAGTTTAATGCTGGCTCTACCGTAATTAGGGGCAAGAAGGAAATGCGTGAGCATACATAAACAGAGGGTATGTTGCCGAAAGCCTTGCCAGAGAAGGTCGCCTCTATCTCCAAGGTCAGAAAACCGGTGAATCAACCCAGGTATATCAAGTTTCGCGTCATGAGCCAAAGATCGAGCTTCGTGTAAAGCAAGCCCATACATCTGTCGCAAAGCCATGGCATGGCCAAAACGGGGTTGAGACATGATTTTGTAGTCGCGTCGGGATTCCAGCAATGCTTGAAACTTTTCTAGAGTCAGACACATTTCCTGTGCTCTGAAGCGAAATACATGCGTAATTGGGTCCCAACATTGGGTCACGACATGGAGGAACAGAAAACAAAGAGGAGTGCGACTCAACGAAAAAAGCACGTTTATGCCGAAACCTCATAAATTAACCTTTTCTATGCCGTCTAAAGTGGCTATCCAATCCATGAGCTTCTCGGCAAGGAAGAGTTCCATTTGTGGAAGAAACAACAGTTAAAATAAAGTTCTGGTGAAGAAATGACGAAAGAAGACCTTTTGTAAAAGATAGGGCTGTGAGTGGAGGCCAGCTGTCAGCCATCTGGTGGTTCACCACAAGTGGTTTGTAATGATCATTGGAGGTGGAAGCAATATATACAGTATCCTATTTAATGACCTTTTGAGCAAGATTTACAGTTTAACATTTTTCTCATTAATTTTTTGAAGAAATTCTTATAACTAAGGGGTGTTTGGTGTGTGCACATTATCCCATTTAAGTTATAATTATTCTATTTAGGTCATATCATTTCTTTACTACATCATTTCAAATCTAATTTATATTATATTTTATTTTTTTCATAAAAGTCAAAAAAATATATTATTTAAATCATGTCAAACATTTTTTAATTTTTAATTTGCATGATTTATTGCTGGGCTTATCTCGACTCAGTCATTTATAATCTTATCTTTAAACAGAATGATGTTATACCAGTCAATAGTTAATTTATAGAGAACGCTCCTTTTATTTATTTATTTTGATTTTACCATCACTTGTCTTTCACAAAATGAAAATGTTATAGACATAAGCAAAAAAAAAAAAAAGATTTATCAAATTTTCTTTTAACTAGATAAAAAAAAAAAAAAGAAAAGAAAAAAAAAAACAATAAATCTCATGCGTATTTAATGAAATCTATTACTTTTGTCTTTAGTACTAGGGAGGGGGAGGGGGAGGGGGGAAATCAAGTAAGGCCTTGTTTGGGAATAATTTTTTTAGTAATTTTTTGACTTTTTAGTTAAAATGTGATGTAAAAAAAATTAGTATGTTTGGGATAATTTTTTAACTTTTTACGAAAAGATGTGCAAAAAGTAGAGAGAAAATGGAATCTTTGACTTTTTGGTATGTGTTATTGGCTTTTTAATTTTTTTAGTAACTTTTTAGCTTTTTGGCTAAATCGATCGCTTCCCAAACGAGGCAGAATTGATTTTTAGTAATTTTTTTTTTGACATTTATGAAAAAACTCAAAGAAAAATAAAAAGAACGAGCTCACACTTTTTATTGACTTTTTGACTATTTTAGTTTACTTTCAAACATTTCCTTAGGTTGTGTTTGATTGAAGGATTTGAGGAGGGATTGAAAAAGGAAAGAAAAAGAGAAAAGAAAAATATGCGTGAAATTAGGTGAAATTTAAATGTATTTTATTCATATTTTATTATCTTTTTTCTTTTCCTTTCCAAATCACTCTTCAAATCCTTCAACTAAACACAATTTTGATATTATTATTTGGGAAAAATTTCTCTCCAGTTGATTTGTTGGTTTTCTATGGATCCATCAGGAAGGCCGCATCAATAATTCGAACAGTGTAATGTGTAGGTTTCATCGAGAATTTTATTCTTATAAAAAATCACGTTGATCAGATACTGATAATCAATTGATCATATCATATTTATGTCAATAATTTATTTTTAAAATCTTATTTACTATTAATATAAATGTAATTTGATCAAGTAACTATTAATATTTAAGTTATATAATTTTTTTAAAAAATAAATTACTTAATAAATTTTATATATTGAATAATTTGGATCATCGATGAATATTGTAGTCAGCCCACTGTGGTTATATTTGACAAAATTGTGTGAATGCATATCAGTGTGGATTACAGTTGATATTGACATTCTAGAAAAAGCAAGGATACAATCAACCACACAAAAAGATACACATATCTTGAAGCCTTTATTTGAAGGACTATGTACATTCATTGCTTTGACTTTATAATGAGCCATTCAGCATAACCCAGATAAACACTCCCATTGAGAGGGAGAGAGATGAACATGTGCATGCGTAAGAGGTTGTTATTGATTAGTTTTGAGGCACCGTGGTGTATTAATGGTATTGTGATTAGCAGAAGAAATGAATTTTACGTATTTGTGTTAAGTAATTAAAAAATATGAGAGGATATGATAAATTATAATTGGTATGTGGTATGACTACAAGGCACCCCAAGATTAATTAACAATTTTTCTATTGTAAGTAGTTTATAAAAATATACTTGTCATCCGTTTGAAGAGAGAGCGTGTTAAATTGTTAATCATATCTATTTTTAATTATTGGTTAGGCAATCATATATATTAAATTACTAATTATTAATTATTAATAAAATATAATTTTATTATTTATAATCTTAATTGAGAGAGTTGTTCACTAGAGACTAAGGGGATGATGAAAATGTTCATGCCATATAAACAATTGCATTGTTTAATAAGGAACCGCATCAGACGCAAAATATAAGACCGAGTCTGATTTTGTTTATTCGATAAATTTATGGGTGAATATTGACTTTCAATATTATAACGATTTTATTTATACAATTTGTTCGTTCATTTGACGGTAAAATTAGATGAGAGAGTAATATTTATATATGTCACATAAAGCAGTGAATGCGTATAAAAGAATCAATTACATAGACCAGTAAACAAAATCCAACTACGAGAGAGAGATGAATTACCAGCATTTCAGTCACCACCACCTCTTGATTCCCCTCAAACTCGACCAAGACGAAAAAATCAACTGCAAGGCATGCGAGCGACTCATCATCGAGCCTTTCCATGGTTGCCTCCCATGCAACTACTACCTCCATGACCACTGCATCGACAAGCCTCGCTCTCTAAACCACCCATCTCACACCTCTCACCCCTTAACCCTACTTCCAATCCCAACCTATCCCAACCGTTGCTTCTCATGCAACGCTTGTGGCTCGGATGGCAATGCCTTCAGCTACAGCTGTGCCCAGTGTGAGTTCGATCTTCACATTCACTGTGCTTCACTGCCCACTACAATCCTCAAAGAAAACCACCCACATGAGCTGAAACTAACATTTGATTTTCCTTGTAAGGAAGAGAATGGCATGTTTCAATGTGATTTGTGTGGTACTAGTGTGAACCCAAGTTGCTGGATTTACTACTGTGTGGATTGTGATTTTGGAACTCATTTGGACTGTGCAAAGTGTGATCAACGGCTAGAAATGAATCAGGGACTTTGTGGGGACCGCGTCGGGGGTGACAGAGTGGGAGCTTTGAAGGAACAAGTGAATGAGATGATGGAAACTCAGCTTCATATGATGAGGATGCAGAGTGAACTCAATAGAATACAAATGATAACACAGCTCACGACTTGGAATTTTCGTCCTCAGTAGATTTAGTCAGGGTCCTCTTGGCTCATGAATATGGCCTATCTGTAATTCTCATCCATAATTCTATGAACCCAAACTATGTTCCCACAATTTACCTTAAATTAGAGTGTATGATAGGAGATTGAATTTGTATAGTGTGAGATCTATATGTATAATAACTTTGAAAGACAGCATGAAAATTCTCAGTAATTTTTAGGTAAAATTTATGAGTTTGTAGTGCTACTGAATTGAGGTTTACATTTTCTGTCTACTGTGTGTATGTTGGAAATAGAAATAATTTATCATTTTTAGTGTTTTCAATGATTTCAACATTACTATTTATTTTTTATTTTTGCCAAAAAAGAAAAGAAAAGAAAAAAAATCATTCATACTTTCCTAGAGCTTTAAATTTGAATCCATTTGCTCAGTTTCATGTGCTCTGTTTTGGGTAATCTGCAGATTGTGAAAGGCACTTGTGAGTGCTGTGCTCATCTAAGTAGCTGCCTTGATGTTTTGCTTTTGTGTTTTGGAGTTGACTTGGGAGGGATGAGCAGATGATGGTCGAAAGTTATGCAAAAGCATGGGTTAATGTCATTAGCTTACATAAAACTATTTTATTTTGAGACGTATAAGATTCACATTAAGGCATATTATTCTATACAAAATTTCTATATGAATTTTATGTTTGTATATGGTTACTCAATTACTTGCTACAAGGGTGTCTGGGTGTTAGCAAATTGCCAATTCTGTTTTCATTTTAAAGCAAATTTTACTTTACTTTTTATGGTTTTGTACTTTCCTATCATTTTAAATTATCGCATAACTCTTTTGTGATTTATTAATTGAAATACTCTGCCAGATAGTCTGCCTAAATTAATAGCAAGTATGAAACATATATCAAGACATGAGGGGCTTATTTGCTCATTTCTAAATATTACAGGATAAACCACACATAAAGTAAAATGTAGGGATTAAGTACAAGGGTTAAAGTGAAATTGCTCATTTCTAAATGTTAAAAGATAAACCACGCATAAAGTAAAGTATATGGGTTAAAGTAGAATTTTTTTTTTTTTTTTTTGATTAGCCAAAGAAAATTCCATTGATGAATAAACGTACAACCATAAGTATTACATCAACAGATATGAGGGAGTGCAAAGAGCATCACAATAAACCTATACCATCCCAACTAAGTTGGCACCGTACAGACTATCTGATCATGTGCTAGCACAGCCCGAAGTTGGTGAGAAACCAACAAGCTAATAGCACACCACACAACAACACACCCAACGCTACACAGCCACATCATAATAAAGCTGCTACCATCTCAATGCTACAGATTTCCTCACAAGCACACCCTAATCTGATTCAAATTAAATATCAAATCATTGATTGAGAAATGAAAGTCCTTCAGTTGTGGACTCAACCACAGAGCTACCCTGGTCTTAATCAGCTCACACAACCCAGCCCTATTTGGAGTAGATGATTTGAAGATGCATTCATTTCTAAGCTTCCAAATTGACCACAATATAGCTAATGGGATAACATTCCAGATCTTCCTTTCCACCTTCTTCATCTTTCCACCTACCCACCATAACAATAATTGATCCATAGAGCCTGGTAATGCCCCTTGGAACCTCCACCAATTCAGCATATTAGTCCATACACTCCACACAAAACGACAGCAAACTAAGACATGATTCACAGGTTCAATATCAATCATACATAACGCACACAGATTAGACCCATTCACATTTAAGACACTCATTCTTTGTAAAAGCTCCTTCGTCTTGATTCTCTTTTCCAAGCTAACCACCCAAATACTTGCACCTTAGGAGGGATAAACTTCAACCACACCAACTTACTAATTTTGAGGGTTGGACCAAGGTTATCAACCACAAACTTATACATTGATGCTACAGAAAACTCACCAAAGTTAGGTACTGACCAAACAGGCCTATCCACTTGTTCAGGTCTTAACACAGGACCTATTGCTAACTGGTTTAAATGGTTTTGTAGCTTAACCACCTCCTATTTATACAAATCTCTTCTGAATGATAGATTCCATACACCTGATGCAGATTTCCTGTCAATGATAACTTTCAGTGTAGCACTTTTTTATGAGGATAATCTATAAAGGCCTAGAAACTCATCCTTAAAGGAGAGTTGATTACACCATCTATCAGTCTAAAAAATAATTCTTCTTCCATCTCCAACCTTCAACTGATAATTATTTAGATAGATCTCTTGTAAGCTGGTACTCTGCTCATTAATTGCTATGATTCCTTTCCATACAGCGGAATGGTTATTACTAGTAACAAGGGATGGCAACTAGCTTCCAACCTCCAATTTGTATTTGCTGCAAATAACCCTCTTCCACAGAGCTCTAGTTTCACAACCAAACCTCCACCACCATTTTAGCAGTAAGCATTTATTAACATCTCTCACCTTCCTTATTCCTAGCCCTCCCTGCTTCACACTTTTACATAATTCCTCCATCGAACCATGTGAATCTTTTTCTTTAATATTGAACCACCCCACAAGAATGAAGCTTGAAGCCTCTCAAATTCTTTAGCAACCCCTTTAGGCATCCTAAACATAGACAAATAATACACTGGTAATGAAGATGTCACAGCTTTAACAAGTGTTAACCTCCCAGTAAAGGACAACAACTTTCTTTTCCACCCATCTAGCCTACTTTTGACTTTGTCCAACACAGGTTTCCATGTGGATTTCTTCCTTGGATTAACCACAAGAGGTAGCCCAAGGTAGCTGAGTGGCAGGGATTTCATCTTACAATTCAACACTGAGGCACAACTAAGCATTGTATCATTTGAGACCCCCACCACAAACACAACACTTTTATGATAATTAATTTTCAATCCCGACATTAATTCAAAGCATCTAAGCACTCTTTTCACATTTCTCACCTCTTTCACATCTACTTCACAAAATAAAATTGAATTATCTACAAATTGGAGATGAGATAGAAGTACCCCATTTGAGCCCACCTTCACTTCTTTTAGCAGTCCTGAGTCTTGAGCTCTAGATAATAATATGTGCATGCCTTCAGCAGCTATATTAAACAAGAATGGGGACAAGGGATCACCTTGCCTTAACCCCCTTTGTGGTCTAAACTCTTCAGGTAGAGATTAATTGACAAGCACTGATATCCTAACAGAGGTTACACATTCCTTAATCCAGCTGGACCATTTAGTACCAAATCCAAACTTAGAGATCATAGAGAGTAAAAAGCCCCAATTGATTGAATCATATGCCTTCTCAAAATCCAACTTTATAATTAGCCCCTTTCTTAGACTTTTTTTACCCCTCTACCACCTCATTAGTACTTAACACCCCATCTAAGATATTTCTTCTCGATAAAAAGGCTAACTGTGCTTCACTAATTATCTGTGGCAACACTAATTTTAACCCGTGGGCCTATAGTTTTGCTATGACCTTGTAGATTTTATCCCACCAAACTTATAGCCCTATAATCTGCTAGCCTTATGGGATTCTCTTTCTTGGGTATAAGGGTTATAAAGGAGCTGTTTATACCCTTTACCAGCCTTCCATTCTTATGGAATTCATTCACAAATTTCTAGGGTTTAGGACCCTAGTCCCTTTCATCCTCCATCAGTAGTAGGGGACTATGATTCGATATTGACCTTGGCAGTCCCTATAATTTTAACTTGAAAGCCTCTAGCCACTCTGGGTCTACTAGAACTCTGTCTATCCGACTCCACTTTTCACTTTCACCTGAATTGCACCAGGTAAACTTCCTTCCTAACAATGGTAGATCAGACACTTCACATTTATCAATAAACTCATTCAATTCCCTCATGCCCCTTCTTGAACACCCTTTTCTTTCACCAATGTTTCTTATCTCATTGAAATCCCCACCCATGCACTAAGGCTTAGGGAAATCCTCCTTCAATTTTAACTAAATTGTCCCATAGCTTTCCTCTTAAGCCTACATCATTAGGTGCATAAATATTTAAAATAGCACACTCAAAATAATGAAAGAGTGCACCTGACATTATGATAAATCTCATGTTGTTGCAACTCTGTGAGATCTGAAATACATCTGGGTCCCAAACATAGAGTAATCCTCCAGCTGAATCTTCAAAATCCACAGCCAAAAACTCCATTTTGTCTCTCACCCACATGGCTCTTATTTCAACTTTAGAAATTTCTGGTTTTTTTATTTCTTGGAGGAGCACCATATCTACATTTCTTTCCTTCAAAAGCTTCCTTATCTTACCTTGCTTCCCCTTTTTCCCCAGCCCTCTGATGTTCCATGATAGTATCTTCATAACAACAAATTAGGATACCTTGACTTCACCCCATAAGGTATGCTTCATACCCCAGCTGTAGCCCTCCATGCAATTCTTCTTTAATCCTTTACCTTGAGCTCAACTATCTTGTTTAGCACTTCAACCTCCTTCACATTGTACTTCACTCCAAAATTTTTTGTCATTTTTAAAGTTGCTTAGGCTTCCTTCATTAAATGTTTCCCTGTATCAACCCCAATCTTGCTCGAGGTTGATAGGAAAACTACTGCTTCTGCTGCTCTCTATACTGCAGGCTTTAAGACTGCCTTGCTTGTTGAAACCCTTCTATGGGCATACTTCCTAAGTAAACTGAGAGAGTCCTTATTTGGATATTGATAACAGTTAATTGTTTTACTTCTTACCTTCTTCCTCCCCTTCTTATGTTTGGCATATTGAGATCTATGCTCCAGCTCCTAGGCTTTAGACACACTTGATTCTCTTTCAACTGGCCAATGGCACCATATTCTTCAAAAGTGTTAGCAACCTGGCCTCTAGGCACAGTTTGGACTTGTTTATCTTGGTTCAACCTATGTCCCTTACATATCCTATGATTATGGCCCAAAACCACTTCAATTTCTACTCTAGGCCTATTTAGACTTGACCCACTTAGGCTTTTAACATAGCCTGGTGTGAGCACATGATCATCAATGCTCTGACATTTGCCAGCACCCACTTCAGAGCAATTTTTTTGGTTTCCTACACCCATCATGAAGTTGCATGCCTCTTCATTAGTCTCCTTCCTCACGCCTTCACTTGACTCTGCAACTTGTGTATCACTCTTCTCACCCAGCACTTGCTCCACCTTCTCACTCTTGCTCTCTCCACGTGCCTTACAGACTTTAGCCACATCATCCTTGAGGTCCAGTGCAAAGTCTGAGTCATCCTCCATGTCATCCTCCTCTTCGTCCTCACTGTTGCTCCTTCCCAGTCCCTGTTTCTCTGGGTCGTTTGAGCTACACTTCTCTTCCAACACTTGGTCCTTCTGGCACTTGCACACCATACTCATGGTTTTTGCCATCACCACTTGTTTTTCAGAAACTCTTACTGGATACAATAAACCATTGCAATCCAATTTAACAACCTTATTGATTGGTTCCATGCATTTGGTGAAGAGCTTAATCTTGGCACACGCAAAGGACTAACGGTGGCCACTATCTCCATCGAAGCATAGAAAATTCCCCCACAAACCACCAATTCTCCTCAGATTTGTACTATTCCATAAGTTTAATGGAATACCACACAGCTAATCCACACACTCCTTTCTGTTCCAAAACCAGTCCAGCTTTTCCTTCAAGAATAGCCTCACACCAATCCAAAATTAACTCTTTACTAGGCTGTAATTTCAATACCATCTCCTCCTTTGACTTGAATGTTAGCACTACATCACGGCCTCCACTCTCTCTTATCAGAACACCTTCTATGCCTATTCCTTCAAGTTCCTTCTTCAGGTTGACATTGGCGTACTTATCCTTCAAGAGAACCATTGTACTACAGCCACCCATTTCTTATTTCCTTAGCCTTCAGAGTAATGATGTCTTTTCCAGCACTACTTTTTCTTATCATTGCTTCTGCATATGATCTCTGGTTTGTAGATACTCTTACCTAGCTTATTTCTTCCCTTTGGTAGCCATTGTGTCTTGTTGCTTGAAAATGCACTGGACTTGTTAAACCTTGTCCCCCTGCCTTTTCCTCGCCAAAAGCTGCATGCTTTACCTCTATTGCTGTATCATCTATCCATAATTCATTTGCTTTTTGGACTGCTACTTTTGTAGCCACATAGCAGCTGAACCTTATAAACCCAAATCTTGTTTTAGCGATCTTTCTTCTCTTTTGCGGAATAAACACATCCTTCACCACACCAAACTTAGAGAATAGATTGTACAGCCCCTTCGGATTTACTAAGTTTGGTATGTTGTCCACAAATATAGTGAACAAGCTTGTGCTTCCTTCAATCATTCCTCTTTCTTGTCCTCCGATTTTCCTGACAACATGAATCCACCCTCCTTGCTGAGCTCTTGACATTCAAAAGTGTTTCGTTTATGTACGTGGTTTGCACAATGAGATTATTTATGTGTAGGAGAATTTTAGTCTTTTCGTTTAAGGTGTTTACGGATTTGATAGTGCATTTTAGTTCACAAATCACATGGGTATTATGTACGTATTAAGGAGTTGGGTCAGGCTTGTCTCCAGTACGCTTCGTAGACTGGATGGCGCTGTTGGGCCTATGGGGCCCATCACGGGTATTGTTTCGATAACTCAAATTGTTTAATGTGTAGAGCTTGTCGAGAACTTTATCCTTGCAAAAAATCACGTTGATCGGATATTGATAGCTATTTGATTGGATTAGATTGTTGTCTACAATTTATTTTGAAAATTATATTTACTGTTGATAGAAATCCGATCCTATCAATTAGCTATTAATATCCGATCAACGTGATATTTTACAAGAATAAAGTACTCGACGAGTTCTACATATTGAACGGTTCGGATTATAAAAGCAGGACCCGTGGTGAGCCCCCATAGGCCCAACAATATGCTCCAATCCAATCTCGGATTGGAGAGAAGCCTGGTCCATTTGTATTCCTTGTACTCTGAATTTACATTAATAAATTTTTTATTTTTGATTAAAAAAAATTGCATCAATAAAACAAACCAAAGAGACTACACAACATCACAAGAGAAAAACATAGTAAGGTTTGAAGTCACAGAAAAAATATTCCCCCTAGTAATGCAGAACCTCCAAAAGTTCATGGTGCAACACAAAAATCACCTTAACAGCTCTACATGATGGTTTTTAATAGAAAACAGAGCTCCATGTAACATTAACTTTACAAACTTGAAGCAAATGAAGACTTAAGATTTCAATGGTGACAACTCTGATAAGAAACCTGTTAATTTGAGGGTTCATTGTCCCACCTGAGAATATGATGCGTTGCATGCCAGAATATTTTCTTTTTTACCATTTTTTAACATGTTTCTATGTAGGATTTTTTTTAGGCCTCTAGAGTACATAATTATTTTGTTTTTATTTGATTTATGGTAGAATGTTGGTAACTTAATTGTTAGATTATTACGGAAGTTAATGTCCCTCTATAGATTCAAACTTGAGGTTTTACATTACTAGTAATCAAACTTGAGGTTTCAAATTGACATTTAAGTGCTCTCTCAAATAATTACTAGAAATTTTTTATATTCCTTACTGAATTAATCATTGCTGAGGTTTTTTTATTTTTTATTGGGATTATCTATGAATGTTTAATAACATCGTTATCTTATTTTTCAGGGTAAATTACGTTTACCTCCCGTGAGGTTTTTAACAATTATAGGGACTTCTCCTATATTTTCAATAATTACACTAACCTCCCTTGTTTTTGAAATTATTATTAAGATTCTCCCATTGTTAGGCTATTTAACGGAAATTGCTAATGTCATGGGTTACATCGAGCTGTTGGTAGTATCCACTACTACTAGGTACCATATGGACCTTGGATATGCAAGCGTGCAAGTGGGCAGGAAAATGGACTTGGTATATGATCCTCTTTGTAGTCAATGGAGACTTTGTCAGTGGTGGGAGTAATGTTGATAATCTCAATTTTCATTATTAGGCAAATCAACAGTAATCAACAGTTTCGATGTTTGGATTTTCAAAGTAAAATGTGTTATTTTTTGATTGGCAACAAATATATATATATTGATAAAAAGAGCAAGAGTACAATAATGAATGGAAAGATGCTAATGAGGGAGAAATGTGTTATTTCAAGTGTTTTTAAAAACTTTTCATATTCCTTAATGAAACTTCTTTAAAGAATGTAATGTTTGTCAAACAATGGAAAAAGTAATTGAGCACACAAGTGGAATTCACTTTAGTGATATAATTTTAACAATTATGTTACATCCCACTAATAGAGCACCTCTGTTTTGATTCTTAATGAGATGGAAGAGAGAGAATAGAGAGGGATAGAAAGAAAAGTATACGGGGTAAGGTATGCATTGGTCGAGATTGAGTTGGTCTTGATTTAGGGGCTGAGGTCTGCTGTGAATATAAGTAGGGTGTGCTGCAAGATATTGCTGTGTTGATTGCAGGTTGGTGTAGACCGCCCGAACTTCCTCTGCGCGCCCCCCTTTCGGAGAGGGCGCAGATTTGGGTTCATAGCTACTACAGTTCGGACTCCTGTCACGGTTCTGAATCTAATCTCACAAAGTGCAATGTAAGACTGATAAATTATCAAAGAGTCCAATCCGGCAAATCATTTTGGAAAATCAGATTTTAAAGCAAATTATGCCAAAATTGGACTGCTTTGCCAGATTACAGAGTCGCTACCTAAATATTTTATTTTTGAGAAATTTAGGAAACCCTGACTCGTGCCAAAGGCCACGTGTCCGTCATTACCAAAGTTGCCTCGGCTCGGGAACATGGGTACGAGAGGGGAAGGTCCTGAAATGAGCACCCCCGCTCGCCCGATCAAAGATTGGTCTCTACTAAACATGATATGTTGTTTTTGAAAACACGTGTGTTCTTATTCAGGTTATTTAGCTAACTTACTACGTGATGCGCACAACATACAAGTATAGACTAAATCGCTTGATTTGGAACAAAACATCTCATGTTTATTTTCCAAAATGGTTTGAATTTGCCACCCTCAAGTGGGCTTAGAAATACGGATTTGCCACCAAGCAAGGTGGGCTTAAAACATGATGATTTGCCACTCCAAGTGGGCTTAAAACTCACATTTTGATGAATTGTTCTAATTCAAGTAATGAAGCCTTCATCCACAGGCATTCATGCAGTTAATCATTTAAGCACATAGCCTCATGGCAAGCATGCTATCATGGCAATCACTTACACACATGCAAGGATGCTAAAGCGTAAACACTTACAGTGTAATCCGAGCCAAAACAGAAAACTAGTTAGAAATCAATGCACGATCCTAGCTATGTGAAGATGCCTAATGCAACACATGCAATAATGCAACTAAGTAGGCTCGGCTATTCTAAGATGACATATGAATGCAACACTTTGATACATGTATTCAAATAGGTATTGAAATACAATGCAGTTTGAATGATGTGCCGAGCCCGGTGCATGCAATACAAATGAATGATGCACGCATGCAAGCATAAGGTATGCTAATTGAAATATGCCCTAAACTAGCCATCAAAAGTTGATAAGTAAAAGGGAGAAAGAAGTGGGGGTTGGAAGACATGCACACACACACGCACCCTTATTACAACATTTGCCCTCTCGACGGAGGATCCGAATAAATAGGCTAACTAGCTACACTAAGCTACTTATTACAAATAAACTAATTAACTATTCTAGCTAATTAATTACAAACCGAATTGAAACTAGCTATGCTAAGCTAATTAGAATGTTATAATATGAACCAAGCTAAATTAATTACAGCACATGTAATTAACTACAACTAGCTAACAAAGCGATAAATGGCCTCGCGGGCGAGAGAGATATGCATGCTCGGTTGCGTCCTCCCGGAAATCCACTGCCTTGCCTCAAGATGCCTCTGTTTGCACACTTCCAGATTGCTTCTGACCCATCTTAGGAACATGCTGAGGGATGATCGGCCATGATTGGTGGTAATCGGCTAGTACTGGTGGTTGGTCGACTAGTACTGCTGGCTGGTCGGCCCCTACTTCGCTGCCTTTCCTCCTTTTGCTACAACAGACAGAGGCATGGCAATGTATTTGCAAGGAAATGTGTATACTGCCACCCTCCTTATCATGTCTCAAGCTCAAAGGAGTGTGACACTTGGCTCTCAAGCTGCCAACCAAACATTTTCAATGCATGGTAGCCAAAAGACCAAGCTTGTACAAGCTTAGTGAATGCACATATAAGACTCAAAGTGCCTCTACCCCATCATGCATGATCAAGGGGGTTGGCAACCAAGAAATGTGACACGTTTCATCACTTCAAGTATGAAACGTCCCACATTCCTTGTGTTTGGATTAACGTCCGATCCAAACACGTGCAATGCGACATGCATGCTATCTTGTTCATGTTTTACTTGGCTCATTCTTGTTTACACATTTTAGCTTACTAATTAATCCCTTAATCGGTTAAGTCCAATGTGAAAGTCCTCTAATGGGAAAGATGGCCTAAGCTACAAGTGCCTTGAGCATGAAAGAAGCCTCATGCTTTTGGTTAGTAGAAACCCTCAAGAGAAGGCTAAAACCATTAGGCATGAGAGCCTCAATTCCATGCTCAAGCCAACAAGGGGTTTAAGACCACTTTCAAAAGTGATATAACAATGAAAGATGGAATGCAATGGCACATATTCTAGCGCTGAAATAGGATGCTAAATGACATCAAAGCATGAAAATGATGCATGCAAGATATACTCGGAGCCATAAGCATCAAGACTAGTGAAGAGCATCACTCTAGAAGCATGTAATATCAAGCATAAACAACCAAACCGGCTCTGGACAGAGCTTAATCATGCTAAATTAGAGGCTACAACATGCTGAAATTGAAGCTCAAATAGCAAGAAATGCATACTCATGTATTGGCCCATAAACAAGGCATAAAGGCACAACTCTCAAAGCCATAAAGGAGTGGAATATGTGAGAGTGTGACTACACTATATGCTCTGAAATCATGTATAAAATGATGCCAAAACAAGCAAACATCGCAAATAAGGCATGCTAGGGATCTCAAAACACAAGACTAGCAAAGCCAACTATGCCATAGCTATGCAAAGCAAGCCCCAAGAGGCCAAGACCACTCAAAATAGTCCTAAAGCATGTCAAAACAATGCCAAAACATGTTGGAGTGTAGCCAAAATAAGCTAGAATGATAAGCCAAAACACTAAGCATGCAAGGCTAATGAGTGAGATTGCACTATAAGTACAAAAATCAAGCAAGAGGTGACCCAACCAACCAAAATCAGAGTTAGAGCGTGTTAAATAATGGCCAAAAACATGCTGGGGTGGAGCCAATACATGCTAGAATTATAGGCTAAGACATGAAGCATGTTAGGCTAGCAAGCAGGATTACACTACAAGTGTATGAAGCATGCAAGAGGTGACCAAATCAGCCAAAAATAGAGTTGTAGGAGGTCCAAAAAGTCACAAAAACATGCTCAAACTAAGCCTCAAGAGGATAGAAACACATACTCATTTGGTAGGCCAACAACACATGCTAACAAGACAAGAGGAGGGGGGACTCCCCCCTCCTATTTGGGACCTCAAAACAAGTTTTCTACCATTGAAATTCCTCTAGAATTCAGTGATTTTAAGGCCAAAAGGAAGTTGTTTGAAAAGTTTGAAAGATAGCTCAAAAGGCCTTACAAGCCAAGGAGCAAAATGGAGGAAACACCACTTAGCCAAACAAGGCTTAAACCACCATTTTAGAACCTCAAAATTAGAGTTTTTTATGGTTCAAAAGCAGCCCCAAAATAGTACAAATCAATAGGAAAAGGGGGATAAAGCAAGTGTGCAAAAACAAGCTTGAAAGGGAGAAGTGCTTACCCTTGAAGCACAGCAGCAAAACCAGCCAAAACCACCTTTTTGAGCTCAAACAAAGTCCCAAGGAATCTCAGCCCAATGGTGGTCAAGTTTGATCAAGGATGTGTATGCAAATATGTAGGGAATTCTCACTTTCAAGCCTAAAACAAGAAGAGAGGGAGAGAATTCTAGAGAGAGGGGAGAATTTGCTCACAAACCTTCTAGAGAGAGAGGATTTTAGTGTGAGAAGCTCTCAAACTTGTTAAAATGTTCTCACCCTCAAAACATGAGACATGGCCTCCATATATAGCAAAAATGGAGCCTTGGTCGAAATATCTGAATATAGAGACAGCTGGAGCATTTGGAAGACAGCTGGAGCAAAATATCTTCAAATTCTGAGTTTTCTAGACATTTCTGGCCGACCTGCTACTAATGATGGCCGACCGGCCACTGTAGACATCCTTGAACGTCCCGGGAGGGAATCCCGTTTTGTTTATTGGGCTCACTACAGTTCATGACTCAATGTCACGGTCTTGTATCTAATCTCGCAGAGTGCAATGCAAGACCGATGAATCATCAAAGAGTCCAAATCCGAAAAATCATTTTTGAAAATAGATTTTTTTGAAAGAAGTGCCAAACATGGACTACTTTGCCAGATACAGAGTCGCCACCTAAATATTTATTTTGGGGGAATTTAGGAAACCCTGACTCGTTGCCTAAGGCCACGTGTCCGTCATCACCAAAGTTGCCTCGGCTCGGGAACTTGGGTACGATTGGGGAAGGTCACTTCGTGAGCACCCCCGCTCGCCCGATCAAAGATCGGCCTCTACTAACCATGATATCAAGTTTTGAAAACATTATGTGTTCTTATTCCGGTTATTAGCCTAGAATTACTATGTGATGCGCACAACATACATGTATAGACTGAGTCGCCTGAATTGGAACAAAACATCTCATGTTCGTTTTGAAAAACGGTTTGAAGGTGCTACTCGCAAGTAAGCTAAGATGTGGATTTTGCCACCCTCGGGTGGACTTAGAAAACATGGTGATTTGCCACTATCTAGTGGGCTTAAAACTCGCAATCAATGAATTGTTCCAATTCAGATAATCTAACCTTCACCCACAGGCATTCAGGCAGTTATATCACATAAGCAAATACCCTCATGGTAAGCATGCTATCATGGCAGTCACTCACACGCATGCAAGGATTCTAAAGCATAAACACTCACCGAGTACTCCAAGCCAAAACAGAAAGAAGCTAATTAGAAATCATGCATGAATCCTAACTATGCTAAAATGCCTAATGCAACACATGCAAAAATGCAACTAAGATAGGCTCGGCTATTCTAAAATGGCATATGAAATGCAACAACTGATACACGTATTCGACTTGGAATTGAAATACGATGCAGTTAGCATGATTCGCTGAGCCCGGTGCATGCAAGACAGATGAATGGATGCAAACATGCGAGCATAAGTATGCTAATTGAAACATGCCCTAAAACTAACCATCATAAGCTGGTAAATAAAAAGGAAAAAGACGTGGGGTTAGAAGACATGCATCACACACACGCACGCTTATTACAACATTGCCCTCCTCGGAGGGTCCGAATAAATAATACACAACCGAAAGAATAACGAATTACAGCTAATTATTACATAACCCTAATTAATTAACAAATTAACTAAGACAAATAAGCTAGCATGCAAATTAAACAAAAACGGACTGCCTCAGCTCTGTTCCGAATGATAGGGATGCATGCATGCTCGAGTCGCCTTGCCAGAAAATCCATCGCGATGCCCCGATTTGCCTCTATTTGCAACTGGTCCCGGAACACTGTACAAAGCTCCAGAAGGCTGCTGACCAGTTTTTGCTGCTGGTTTCCAGTTTGCTGCAACAGAGAGCAAGAAAGGGGCATGGCAAAGTATTTTCAACATATGTATGCATGACCACTCTCCCCGTCATTGCATAAGCTATAGGGAGTGTAGTCCTCGATCCTCGTGCCACCAATCACGCATCCCAATGCATGATGGCCAGGGAGTCAAATTGCACGACTCAATGTAAAATGGATGCGCACATAAACACAACAAGGCCTAAACTCCATCATGGGTAATCCGGAGTGTCGACGACTGAGAATCGAGGCACGTTTCGTCACTTGGAGTATGAAACGTCCCTCGTTTCCCGTGTTTGGACTAAACCCTATTCCAAACACAATGCAATATACATGGCATGCACGATGCGACTCGGACTATGCAATCTAAATGCAATGCGACTAAATGATGCAAACATGCAGAGAATGACATGCAAACGTGCTACTAGCATACACAATGCTATGAACTACATGGCATACTCGATGCAAGACACCTTATGCAACAATATGACAACATATGATTAGCATACACAATGCGAATATCAAATGGCATACTCGATGCAATGAACTACATGGCATGCGCAATGCTATGACTAGAATGGCATACACAATGCAAGATGGACTTAAACCAAGATGGGTGAGCCTCAGCCACACCCAAATCAGTGGCCAAACATGATGGAATGAAAGGTAGGAACACTCCTGCAAACATGCCCGATGCAAGGGACCAAACCTAAGGCATCAAATGCCACTCTACCAAAGCATGGCAAGGGATGAAACATGGCATTCAATCATACATTTTCCAGCTCTAAAATGATATGCAAGATGGTCCCGAATCATGCAAATATGTCACATAATGCATGCTAGATGGCCCGAATACCGAAACTAGTGAAGTACGTTACACTAGAGGTACACAAAGCAATGCACAAATGGAAAAACCAGCCCCAAACAGACCCTAGGCAGGTCCAAGACAGTGGGAAAATGGCCTAAAAAGATGGCTCAACATGCATAGAAATGAAGCTCATGCAATGGTCCAAAAACGAGGCAAACTAGCACGACTCTCAAACGCATTTAAAGAGCGGAAAACATGGGAATATGGCATACATGTAAGCTCTGAAATATGATGCATAATGGTCCTAAGACATGGAAACACCTCAACATAAGCATGCAATAGGCCCCAAAACACAAAGCTAGGCAAGAGTATTGAACTACAACCATGCATAGCAGGCATCATTCGACCATGAGGCATAAAAACAGAGCTAAGTCAGTCCAAAACATACACAAAATCAGTTTAAGGCATGGTCAAAAAGTGCTAGATTCATAGACCAAAATAGCATGCAATACAAGCTAGTGAAGAGGGTTTACACTACAAGTATATGTAGCATTCAAGAGGTCACTAAACCAACAAAATTCAGAGGTATGACATGCCAAATAAAGCCCAAAAACCCACTGAAATGTGGTCTACGCACGCAAGAATGATAGGTCCCTTTGATAGGCTATAAAGAGGGTTGTTCTACACATGCAAGATGGACACCCAAAATGGAAAAATGGACTCTGGACAGAGCCTATGCAGGTCCTAAAACCCACCAAAAATGGCCTGAACCATGGCTTGGAAGCATGCAAATGAGGGCTCCTTTGTTAGGCCAAATATGCTAGTGAACAAGACAAGGGGTGAGAGGGTCACCCCTCTCTGATTTTGGTGATCAAAATAGCATAATAACCACTAAAAATCCGTTGGATTTCAGTGGTCAAAAGGGCCAACAAAGCTCAATACAAAGGCCCTAATGCATGGCTCAAAACAAAGGGAAATGAAGCATGCAAGGGGGTAGATGGCCCCCAACAGAAAAAATGGTCTTAAACAAACATGTTAAGAAGCTCAAAATAAGACTTTTTTCAGTTTATGACAAAGCCCAAATATGCTTTCAAACTAGGCTAAGAGATGGAACAAGACAATGACAAAAAGAGGGAAATAGAGTGTTACCCTTGTAGCCAAGAACTCCAGCAGCTTCTGGACCAAAACAGCAAGCCTTCAACCTCTGAAAACCAGCTCCAAGGTGCTTAGAGTGATGGTGGAGGTGTTAGGATAGGAAGTGGTGTGCAATAGGCCAAGAACACAGGACCTTGGAGCTAAAATGGAGAGAAATAGAGAGGAGAGTGTATGTATGCCTCAAAACAATTTCTGAACCTTAAGCAAGGAAGAGGAGGGCCTCTCTTATAGATGAAGAGGGCCAAAGCTTCTTCAAGAAGCTAAAAAATGAGGCTAAAGATCCTCCATACACGTGTATGGAGGATGCAATCTGAGGCTTCCAGTTAGCACAGCTGGCACCAACTCAGTGAGACAGTAAAGGGGAAAGCTAGCCGACCAGTTCAGGTGGTCGGCCAACCTGTCACGACCCGAACCCGCCCCCATGGGTTAAGGACGTAACCGGCTAGTAATCATGAGATTACCTACGGCCTCAAACCAAACCAACCGTATTTTAACAGAGTTAATGGAGGCCAAATGGAAGCAATTTAAAACTTTGTCCATAGAGTTGTGCTTACATGCACGTCATAACATTCCAGACACAAATATGTTAACAACTCACATCAGAAAATACAGTAACAAAAGATTCTGTACAGACAAGATCATTAGTCTAAGTCATCCCGTCAAAACTGTACACAACAGATACAGAGTCCTCGCCAACGTGACAAAATATAAATACCAAACAAAAGGGCGAAGACGAGTCTCGTGCGTGAGACGTAGGGGCTGACTCTCAAAAACTTGGTTGTTCCACAATGGCTTCACTGGGGCTGGGTCTGGACCTCTCTTAGCTCACCTACAAACACATGAATGAGCGTGAGCGAAAGCCCAGTGAATAATATCAAATAAGAAGATACAACAATATGCAGAACAACATATTCCGAACGGCCTTGGGCCCAATTCATATTTCTATTTAACATATATATACAATTTAAGTCAAGTGACTGTGGTTCCAAACATACTGGCCTTTGGCCCATTTATCTTTCCATAACAATCTGGCCCTTGGCCCATTCAGACTTTCGTTCATGTCAAAACGGCCTTTGGCCCATTTATTCTATTATTCAGATCGAAATGTTATTCGTGTCAAACTATTACTTATATCAAACTATCATTCGTGTCAAACTAGCCTTTGGCCCACTCAAGTGACAAACTGGCCTTTGGCCCATTCAGACTTTCATTCATGACAGAACTGCCTCTGGCCCATTCATTCATGTCAAAACGGCCTCTGGACCATTCATTTGTGTCGAAACGGCCTTCGGCCCACTCATTCATGTCGAAACGACCTTCGGTCCATTTATTCATGTCAAAACGACCTTCGGTCCATTCGTTTATGTCAAAACGACCTTCGGTCCATTCATTTATGCCAAAACAACCTTCGGCCCATTCATTTATGCCAAAACGACCTTCGGTCCATTCATTTATGTCAAAACGACCTTCGATCCATTCATTTATGCCAAAACGACTTTCGGTCCATTCATTTATGTCAAAACGACCTTCGGTCCATTCATTTATGTCAAAACGACCTTCGGTCCATTCATTTATGCCAAAACGACTTTCGGTCCATTCATTTATATCGAACTGGCTTTGGAATTCAGTGGTTTTAAGGCCAAAAGGAAGTTGTTTGAAAAGCTTGAAAGATAACTCAAAAGGCCTTACAAGCCAAGGAGCAAAAGGGAGGAAACACCACCTAGCCAAACAAGGCTTAAACCACCATTTTAGAACCTCAAAATCAGAGTTTTTTATGGTTCAAAACCCGCCCCAAAATAGCACAAATCAATGGGAAAATGAGGATAAAACAAGTGTGCAAAAATAAGCTTGAAAGGGAGAAGTGCTTACTCTTGAAGCACAACAGCAAAACCAGCAAAAATCTGAGCCAAAACCACATTTTGGAGCTCAAACAAAGTCCCAAGGAATCTCAGCCCAATGGTGGTCAAGTTTGATCAAGGATGTGTATGCAAATATGTAGGGAATTCTCACTTTCAAGCCTAAAACAAGAGGAGAGGGGAAGAATTCTAGAGAGATGGGAGAATTTGCTAACAAACCTTCTAGAGAGAGAGAGGATTTTAGTATGAGAAGCTCTCAAACTTGTTAAAATGTTCTCACCCTCAAAACATGAGACATGGCCTCCATATATAGCAAAAATGGAGCCTTGGTCGAAATATCTGAATATAGAGACAGCTGGAGCATTTGGAAGACAACTGGAGCAAAATATCTTCAAATTCTGAGTTTTCTGGACATTTCTGGCTGACCGGCCATCTTTTTGGCTGACCTGCTACTAATGATGGCCGACCGGCCACTTCTGTGGCCGACTGCAAATTCTACTCTGCAGGTCCAACTTCAAATAGGCATATCTCCTTCATTTGGACTCTTTTCAGGTCATTCTTATGTCCAAATTGAAGCCCCGGAAGTAAGCTTTCCAATGGTGGAAGCCACACTCAAAATTCCAAGTGTGCTAAGAGATATGCCTCTTTTAGTGAAGACTACTCAGTTTTGGTCCAACCGGATTGATGCCCAACTTCAACCAACCATATCTCCCTCATCTGGACTCGGCTTGAGGAGATTCTTGAATGGAAAATGAAGCCCCAGAAGTCTTCTTTCCAACGGTGGTGGCGTCACAACTTAAGTCCAAGTGTACAAAAGGATAGACCTAATTTAGCGAGGGATGCTTGACTCTCTCTTAGTGGTTTATGCCCATCTTCTTCCACAACTAGGTTTCTTCCATCTTCTTCAATTTTCTTCAACTCCAAACCTCTAAACAAGATGTTTTGGAAGATTTTTCACAGATTTCACCTCTCCTTCATTTATTCCACTTTGTCCTTGATCGGTTTACCGAAAAGCGCAACATTTGACGAAATGCGAGCCTCGAAACATCGTAAAAACGTGGTCCAAAATGGGGTGTAAGATTGGGATTTGACTCTCCTCTTGCCGAAGAAATCGAACCTCTGCATAGCATAGCCTACACCATCAGGCAAGCGATTAGTAGCACCTAAGTCTTAAGGGCGGTCAAAAATGGGGTGTCTACAGTTGGTGATTTGCTTGGAAGAGAGTCTGCAAGTCTTTGCTGTTTTAATTTTTGTTTCTACTATGACGTATCCTTTGTATTGCTGCTCTGTTGTTGTTTGTGCTATGGGCCTTTAGTTGGTTTCTCACCAACTCTTCTTGATGAGTTTATTTGTATTTTGGGAATGCTTACATTGCTCTAATACTCTTTTCTCTTATCTTTTATTGATGTAATAGTTGTTGGTTATCAATAAAGGTTTCTTTCTTTTGCCGATCAAGAAAGAAATAATAAATGTCTCATATGAGTGTGAATCTTATATCTATGTGGAATCTACATCCATATGAGATATTTAATTAAACTTTTAATAATTTGTTTATTTATTGGTTTATTTATTTTTTGTATCTCTAATATTATTCGTTCAAATCTAGAGCGATTATGGTGATGTGGCACCAATGTGACAACACATTTAGTGCATAGTTGTCAAGACAATCAACATCTATACTCTAGAGTTTACATTGAAAAACCTAAGTGATTTGTGATTAGATCAAGATTTAATTATTCCAATTCCCAACCAATTAAAACTCACAATCTAAATCATCAAACACGTAAAAAAGTGATTTAGATCGTTGTTTCAGAAAACAATAAATCGACACAAACAATTTTTACATAGAAAAATAACAATTGAAGCACCTTCAATTGTGATAAAAAAATCACGGGCAAAATGCCACAAATCAATCCACTACTGAAGAAAAAAGATTACAAAGATACCAAACAAATTACTGAAACGCTTCCAATTTGTCTTCAAATCTTCTGTATGTCTTCATTGCAACTTTCGTCTCAGAATTGATTAGATTGATGTTGAATCCACAACATCTATTGTCGAATCAACGACTGCACACAACATCAAACTCCTTTGATTACTCTGTGCTTGAATCTTCGGATTCCACCGAAGAAGAATACTCTCAAAGATGATTAAACAAACTCCTTGATGTGTGGTTGTAAGAACATGAGTTCAAACTCAATCAATCATCAAGGAAAACCAGAAAAATATCCCCAAAAGAAAACCCTAAAACCCTTAAAGAGGATCTAGAAAACGTAACCCTAAAACAAGTTTAAACAAGTATTTATAGAAAACAGAGTCTGGGACAGCCACTCGAGCGAAGAACCAAATACGCGTGTTTTTCTTAAATGTCATCTCGAGCCAAGCTTCCTTCGCTCGAGCGTACAATCCTCATTTAGTGCACAGTTGTCAAGACAATCAACATCTATACTCTACAGTTTACATTGAAAAACCTAAGTGATTTGTGATTAGATCAAGATTTAATTATTCCAATTCCCAACCAATTAAAACTCACAATCTAAATCATCAAACACGTAAAAAAGTGATTTAGATCGTTGTTTCAGAAAACAATAAATCGACACAAACGATTTTTACGTGGAAAAATAACAATTGAAACCTTTGATTGTGATAAAAAAATCACGGGCAAAATGCCACAAATCAATCCACTACTGAAGAAAAAAGATTACAAAGATACCAAACAAATTACTGAAACGCTTCCAATTTGTCTTCAAATCTTCTGTATGTCTTCATTGCAACTTTCGTCTCAGAATTGATTAGATTGATGTTGAATCCACAACATCTATTGTCGAATCAACGACTGCACACAACATCAAACTCCTTTGATTACTCTGTGCTTGAATCTTCGGATTCCACCGAAGAAGAATACTCTCAAAGATGATTAAACAAACTCCTTGATGTGTGGTTGTAAGAACATGAGTTCAAACTCAATCAATCATCAAGGAAAACCAGAAAAATATCCCCAAAAGAAAACCCTAAAACCCTTAAAGAGGATCTAGAAAACGTAACCCTAAAATAAGTTTAAACAAGTATTTATAGAAAACAGAGTCTGGGACAGCCACTCGAGCGAAGAACCAAATACGCGTGTTTTTCTTAAATGTCATCTCGAGCCAAGCTTCCTTCGCTCGAGCGTACAATCCTCATTTAGTGCACAGTTGTCAAGACAATCAACATCTATACTCTACAGTTTACATTGAAAAACCTAAGTGATTTGTGATTAGATCAAGATTTAATTATTCCAATTCCCAACCAATTAAAACTCACAATCTAAATCATCAAACACGTAAAAAAGTGATTTAGATCGTTGTTTCAGAAAACAATAAATCGACACAAACGATTTTTACGTGGAAAAATAACAATTGAAACCTTTGATTGTGATAAAAAAATCACTGGCGAAACGCCACAAATCAATCCACTACTGAAGAAAGAAAGATTACAAAGATACCAAACAAATTACTGAAATGCTTCCAATTTGTCTTCAAATCTTCTGTATGTCTTTGTAATAACCTGACCCTCGTACATGTTTTCTGATATATTTTCGGACTCTATTTTGTGATTTTGAATGCTTATTGTGAAATCCTATGAGCAATTAAGGTTAAGTAAGTGAACCCATGTTTAAGGATGTCTATCTATTGAACAAGAAAAGTATCTGTTACATTAGAATGTTTGAATCAGAAATTGGAAGCCTTAGGGGCTTAATTAGCTGAAATTGCTTTTATATATGTGATCAGCATAATTTTTAGGTAATATTAAGCATTTTTGGGAAATTTCAATTTCGGATGTTTAAACGATTGATTTTTGTCCTATTCATTTCCTATATATATGTATGTGTTCTTTAAGTCAATGACTTAGAACTCAAAAATTTGGTCTTGTGAGAGAAGGAAGTTAGAGAGGAGGAAGAGTACCTCAAGGGAGAATTGGGGGAAGTGAAAAGGTTGTAGAATTCAAGATTCAAGGTATGTGTGTTGCTTGAATTATGCTCTTTTGTTAAGTTCTCTTTTGAATAACTTCCTTGGAGGATTATGTAAGTTAGAGTGTGTGGGGATTTAAAGAAAAGAAAATATGTTTTCTCAATATGTGATGTTGAAGTAAATTGCTTATGCATGTATGTGGAGAGACTAGCTTTTATGTCTTATTTTCTCATGAAAGCTATGAAGAGCATATATATATATATAGCTATGATGTTATATGATGTTGGATACAAGAAGGAAACTAGATTGTGGGTAAGAATTTAAGAGCTAGTTCTAACTAGATTAATGTATGTATTTGAAGCTTCTATTAACATGGATTTTAAGTTATGGACCACCAATTGAACATGCTAAATTGAGCCTTGTGTAGATGTACCAAAAGATGTGTTTTTGTTGCAAATTTCGGACCAAAACAGGGGAATCGCCGCACGTGCGGGAGTCACTGCCGCACGTGCGACAAATGTTGCATTTTTGGGTTTTGGTTCTTCCTAAAAGGCACGTGCGAGACCTCAAGGCCGCACGTGCAGGGCTGACTGCCGCACGTGCGGGGCTCACAGCCGCACGTGCGGCTCATGCTGAGAAATACTGTCTGCTCCATTTTGCGTGTTGGACCCTCGGATATTTTTTGATTCTGTATTTTATGCCTATAAATGTATGTTAAATCCAATTGAAGTGTAATGACTCCGGAAATGATTCAAAGAAAATAAACTAATTGATAAGTGATGAATGTGTGCAGGACGCACCCCGGGAGGGACTAGTACGTCACTACAACACTGTGAGTAGTAATACGCTTCGTATGTAGCTAATGATTGTCATTGGCATTCTACTAACGCATGACTATTATGTATGTAATTATGTGAATGAAGCCAAACATGAAAAGAAATAAAGGAAAGAATGGAATGCTTCCCCATGATTCTAAGTGTTTGTAAGACTAAGACTCGGGGCCTATGGCCATTCCGTATAAGTTGTTATGATATGAAACAAAGTGCTACACGGAACTAAGTGCTACGAAGTGAGTCACCTCTAGAATCCGTGTGAGGCACCTCTTGAGTTCAAACGAGTATGTCCAAGGGCGTAATGCCGATTTACTCAAGGGCTTCGTGCCACTATGTTTAAGGGCTTTGGGCCACTATGTTTAAGGGCTTCGCGCCACAATGTTTAAGGGCTTACAGCCATTATGTTTTAAGATATTATGTTTCAAGACTGGGCCTAAGGCCGATATGAAATTAGTACAGAATCAGACTAAGTTAAGCTTTCATACGCATTGATATATATTATGTTTCAAGTTAAGCATTGTCTTATCTAAGTATTACTATTCACTGAGCCTGGCTTACTCCGTGTTATGTCTGTTTCTGTAGGTACCCAACCAGGTGGTCAGTCCTAGCCCTGACACCCGTTTTCTTTTGTCAACCTTCGTGTGTCCAGGCACTTTATGAGGCTACTTATTTTGGGAAGTTTGTTAAGATGATTGGCCTACTTTTTGGTTGTCCATCTAAGGTTGAATGTATATAACTTCAATGGTTTTGTATACGCCCGACTATTGGGATGGGACTGTATATGTGTGTATGTGTATAACTAGCTTAGGGATATTGTTTTTGGACTTTATCTGCTTACTTTTATGTATGTGATCCTGGCATGGTATTAGTAGCTCAATGGAGTTGTTTGTTTCATTTTGTTTTTAAATTAGTGCTTCCGATAAGGCCCCGTATGTTATGTATACCAGGTTAAGTGTCCGTATTTGAATAGGTCATGCTCAAACTTTTAGGGGCAGGTTTGGGACGTGACAGTCTTCATTGCAACTTTCGTCTCAGAATTGATTAGATTGATGTTGAATCCACAACATCTATTGTTGAATCAACGACTGCACACAACATCAAACTCCTTTGATTACTCTGTGCTTGAATCTTCGGATTCCACCGAAGAAGAATACTCTCAAACATGATTAAACAAACTCCTTGATGTGTGCTTGTAAGAACATGAGTTCAAACTCAATCAATCATCAAGGAAAACCTAAAAAATATCCCCAAAAGAAAACCCTAAAACCCTTAAAGAGGATCTAGAAAACGTAACCCTAAAACAAGTTTAAACAAGTATTTATAGAAAACAGAGTCTTGGACGGTCACTCGAGCGAAGAACCAAATACGCGTGTTTTCCTTAAATGTCGTCTCAAGCCAAGCTTCCTTCGCTCGAACGTACAATCCTCATTCTCAGAACTTTTGCAAACAAAACAACTTCTGGGAGCAGACCATCTTCGCTCGAGCGAAGACTCCGTCACTCGAGCAAGCAAGACAAAATTCTTAGCGAAATTTCAACTCGATAAACATGTTTGTTCACGGAATTGACAAGATTAAGGGACCTAATGTGGAGTCACCCATGTGTGAACACACTTGGTAATGGGAACACAACCGGCGGCTCACCAACCCAAGTTTGGCCACCAACCAAGTTTGGCCACCAACCACCATGCCAAGCCAAACTCCCACCTACTCCCTCACCTATAAATAGAGGTTGAGAGGGGAGAGCAAAATGAGAGAGAGAAAGAGAAAGAGAACCAAGAGAGGTAGAGATGTGAGTTAGAGAAACCGTCTCTCTCGGTGTGAGAGAGGGAGACGGGTGAATGTGAGTGAGAAGAGTGTGAGCTTCTCCTCTGTAATATTTCTATAATCTCTCCATTGAAATAAGTGATAAACGGTTCCTCTCCCGTGGACGTAGGTTTTAATACCGAACCACGTTAAATATTGTGTCTCCTTGTGCATGGGTGTGTTTTTATGCTTCCGCTAATTTCTATAAGATCTTGGGCGGGATCCTAGATCCCAACAAGTGTATCAGAGCCTCGTCGGTAGTGTTTCAGAACAAAAACAGTGGGTTCCCCGAAACTGCCCAGAAATCGAATTGCTCGAAATCAGGTTTTGAGCATACCAGGAGTAAGAGCTCGACGAGAGGAGTCCAGAACAGCAAAGCACATAAACAACGGAGTCGGGGTGGCCATACGCGCTGGTCAAAGTTTGGCGCGTGAAGTCAACCGTTAACCAGCAGACCCACGCGCAGCAGGAGGTTGAAGACGACACTGTTCACCAAAGCTGCAGTGTTTAAATATTTATTCAGGAAAATATAACAGAAGGCATGGTGCTGGCATAGTGGATAAGGTGTTGGGTGTTCAAGGTCAGGTTCGAAACCCCTTGGATGCATACTCAAAATTAATGATTTTTTTTTGGGTGGAGGATGACGCAGCGCTGACGTAGTGGATGACGTCAGCAGAATCATGCCAGCAGCACTGCCACGTGGTAGTCCACGTCAACGCCACGTGGCGCCATGTCATCGAGCCACGTCATGGACACGTGGCAGTCCACATCAGCACAGAGTGCCACGTCATCTGCCACGTCAGCAAAGGTGTTAACAGTCAACCAGAGGCAGGGAGGGATCCAGTGTTGCGCGGCAATGGTGCAGCCGCAGGGAGAAAGGATCCGGTGCTTCGCGGCTATGGTGCAGCCGCAGATCTAAGGCGTACAAAATGTTTTGGCTAGATCTAAGCCATTTGGAGTCCGTTTTTGGTGATCCAATAGTGGTTTTGGACTATTTGGAGTATTCCGGACACATCCGTACGGTCAGATTTTGGAGACGGAGTTTCTGTTAAAAGAAGGCAGATTAAAGGGACGGACGGCATCAGGTGCAGTGGACGAATATTTTGTTGGTACACAGAATATTCCCTGAACTTCTGAAAATTGCAATTTGGCCTAGAATTTCAAAAAATTGTGGTGTGGCCCAGCTTTCGGGGAAATTTTTCAGTGAGGTCCCCGGAAGTGCAGTGAAGGTTGGTCCTAGCTAAACGGACCGCTCCGGACGCAACCGCGAGGTCAGAATAGTGAAATTCTGAACGGTTTGGAAAGATTGTCAAAACATGGGGGTTTGTCATCTTCAATACTCGAAGGAAGGTTGCCGGATATTGTGGAACGCTGCGGATTCACTAAAGAGGTTAGAATAGGCAGATTCTGACCAGATTGGACAACCAGGTACAACTCGAGATAGATCATTGAAGACCAGAGGAGATCAGGCTTGATCAAATGGCAGATCGAGGGAGATCAGGATTGGTCAGAGGCGATCAGAGGATTGCAGACATGATTATCTCAAGATCAACAATGTCTAGGAAAGTTCTGTCAAAAAGACACTGTCTAAGGAGACTGGTTCTTAAGTGGGACCGGTTGTGACCCCACCAGTCTTTCCTGGGAACTTTCCTGGTTGTTGAAGTGTTCGGAGGATCTGGTTCAATCAGAAGAGAAGACCATTCATCGACAGATAGATGATTTGGCAATGAGCACTATGCAAGGAAAAAGCTCCGAGCAAAGAAGACCGAGGACGTTGCTACACAACGAGTTTTCTATTGCTCCAATGACTGGTCCTGTGAGATAAGGCATGCCAGTCAAGGACATCCAATCAGGGGGTGTCGGATATCTTGGTTGCGCAAGTTCAAACATAGCAAATGAAGACATCCGAGACAGAAGCGTGAAAGAGCTGTGTGGGGAAAAGAAGAAGAGAGTGCTCCTCTCATTGTGAATCACCAACAGTGGTTTACACCCCACTCCCACCAACAGTGGTATCTCTCCAAATCAGAGAGTTGTGTGAGTTGAGTTGAGGATGAAGGATTCCCTCCTCCTCTTGTATCTCTGGTGTATTATCTAGCTTCAGGGGGTGCAGACGTCTCAGTGAAGAGATGAAGACTATGTTGAACTTAAGATTAGCAGCAGTGTGTGCAGTGGTTCACCTCACATGGGTTGAGGGGGTGATTTGTGGAGTCACCCCATGTGTGAACACACTTGGTAATGGGAACACAACGGCGGCTCACCAACCCAAGTTTGGCCACCAACCAAGTTTGGCCACCAACCACCATGCCAAGCCAAACTCCCACCTACTCCCTCACCTATAAATAGAGGTTGAGAGGAGAGAGCAAAATGAGAGAGAGAAGAGAAAGAGAACCAAGAGAGGTAGAGATGTGAGTTAGAGAAACCGTCTCTCTCGGTGTGAGAGAGGGAGACGGGTGAATGTAAGTGAGAAGAGTGTAAGCTTCTCCTCTGTAAATTTCTATAATCTCTCCATTGAAATAAGTGATAAACGGTTCCTCTCCCGTGGACGTAGGTTTTAATACCGAACCACGTTAAATAT
>JAPPVO010000029.1:59431792-59477476 GCA_030407325.1 Camellia japonica
AGTCCATTTAATTCATGAACAAGTTGCTGCATTGTAGACGCGCCCTTGGGTTTTGCTCTACAGTTCGGACTCCCTTTTGTTGTCACGGTTCTTAATCTTGAACCAAAGAGTCCAAATCCGGCAAATCGTTTTTGGAAAACAGATTTTTGAAAAGAAATGCCAAACGTGGACTGCTTTGCCAGATACAGAGTCGCCACCTAAATATTTTTTAATGGGGAAATTTAGGAAACCCTGACTCGGTGCCAAAGGCCACGTGTCCGTCATCACCAAAGTTGCCTCGGCTCGGGAGCTTGGGTACGATTGGGGAAGGTCAGCTATGAGCACCCCCTCTCGCCCGGTCCGAAGACCGGCCTCTACTAACCATTATATCCGTTTTTGAAAACGTTATGTGTTCTTATCCCAGTTATTAGCCTAGAATTACTATGTTATGCGCACAGCAAACAAGTATAGACTAGATTGCCTAATTTGGAAATAAGCATTGCATATCCGTTTGTTTTGAAAAACACTTTGGAATTTGCTACTCGCAAGTAGGCTAAAACACGGATTTCAACGAGTTTTTCCAATTCAAACAATCCAATCTTCACCCACAGGCATTCAAACAGTTTATCACATAAGCATCTAGCCACATGATAAGTATGATGTCATGATAGCATTCACACACATGCGATATGCTAAAGCAGGAAAATACTTACATCGTACTCCGCGCCAAAACAATAAACTAGTTAGCGAACATGCATGGTCCTAGTTCATGTTAAATTGACTAATGCAACACATACAGGATGCAATTAGGGTAGGCTCGGCTAACCTAAACATGGCATGTGAAATGCGATCAATTGATGCACGTATTCAATTTAGAATTGAAGTACAAATGCAGTTAGCATGATGTACCGAGCCCGGTGCATGTAAACAACTGTATGGATGCAAACATGCTGTCATGCTGTTATGCTAATTTAAACATGCCCTAATTTACCATCATAAGCGGGTAAATAAAAGGGAAGAAAGAAGTGGGGGTTGGAAGACATGCACACACACGCACCCACACTTATTACAGATTTGCCCTCGCTCGGAGGGACCAAAAGAATAATACAAATTAATTAACTACGAGCTAATTAAATATTACAGATTACCTAATTAATTTACAAATTAATTAAGCTAAGGAAAGCAGTAAAGTCCTCGGGAAGCGGGTCCGATGCAATGCATGTTCGGTCTTGCTCGGAATTGCACTGCCATGCATAGACTGCCTCTGTTTCCCTGCTCTGCTCCTCTGAGGACTGCCAAAGTCTCTAAATTGCTTCCCTGGACACTGGGGAATACCACCAGCTGAGTAGAATTACCACCGGCTGCTAGATATGGCCATCGGCACAAGATGCATCCATCGGCTACTAATGGATGGCTGGTCGGCACTATATTATGCCGGTCGGCCAAAACTGCCTGCAGAACCTGCAACTTACAGCAGCAGAGGACAGAACTTGCATGGCAATGTAATTCAAGCAATATATGCCCTAACCATACCCCTTATCATGTGTAGAACTCAAAGGGACATGGTCCTTGGTTTTCGAACCACCAATCAAGCATTTCGATACATGATGGCCCAAAAACCAAGTGTGCACATTTCAATTTCAAATGAATGCAATGCACATAATCACATAAAAGGGCCAACCTCTATCACACTCACTTCAAGAGGCCAAGCATGCACATTGATGCAATGCAATCCTAGGCACATTGACTAGTATGCAACCATGGCCATGCAAATAAGCATACAAGCTAACAAGCATACAAGACATGAAACATCAATGTTAACCAACAAGCATGCAAGATGTAATGTGGATGTTCAAGCACGCAAACAAGCATGTGACTTCATTCAATCATGCAAATTCCAACATGCAACAACTTACCAATATGCTACAACACACAAGGAGCATATGCAACCAATGAAGGGATGGACTTAAACATGAATTAGGCAGCTCTAATTAGGCCCAAAGCAGTGGCCATAATGCTAAGGAGTGAGGCCAAACACACATACACGCATGCACATGTTATGGTCCAACACTTAAGCATCAAAAGGGGTCACTCTCAAGCACACTTAAAAGAGGCATAACATGGATAATTAGCATGCAACACAAGCTCTGAAAATCATGTTAGAATATGGTGCCAAACCAACTCAAATAAAGCAAACATTAGCATGCAAATGGTCCAAGTATCAAGGAAAGCTAAAGGGGTATTGGACCACACTTAGCAAGACCAACATGGCATGCATTAAACAACTAAAAACAGATTTTTAGCATGTTAAAACAAGGCCAAAAGACTACTTAGATGGCATCTAAGTGGTTCAAATATGAAGGCATGCGCAAATACACTTTCAAGGAGCATACAACACAAGCTCATAAGGCATCAAAGAGGTATTTAAGGCAAGCATATAAGCATGTTAGAGGGACTGAAATAGCATGAAAAATGATCCAACCCACTAAGTCCATGCAAGAATGGCATGCTACACACTTACATACTTAAGGCCAACAAGCCAAAATACAAAGGGGCCACAAAAGCATGCCAAGATCGACCCAAACAACTATGGACAGACCTTAACATGGTGAAATAAGCACAAAACCTTCACAAGGCCAAACCTAAAGCATGCTTGAACAAGGGTTTACAACCTAAGGCATATTAAGGCATAAACATGGCATTACAAGGTAGGTATGCTAAGCATGCATGGTGTACCAAAACCAACACACAATAATGTTATATCATGGCAATATAAGCATGAAATATAGTCATGGCATGATCAACAAACACTTCAGCATGATGCTCCCTCAAGAGGCCAAAATTGGTCCTTTTCAAGGACAACAAGGAGAGGGGGTGGCCCTCTCCTTCTTGAGACTTCAAGGCACCATCCTCACCACTGAAATCCCTCAAGATTTCAGTGGTGAGGAGGCCCAAGCACCAAAGTCTCGGAGCTCACCAAAAATGGCACAAAATGGGGCCTCTCAAGGCCTAAGGGTGGTTAAACACCTCCAAACCACAAAACACTCTAAACAAACAATTTAGAGGGCCCAAAAACAGAACTTTTTTGTATTATACACTAAGCACAAAAATAGTTCTAAGATAGGCTAACAAGCTATGCAAAAATGGGGATAAAGGGACTAGTGTCTCACCCTTGTAGACCTCTTCACAAAAGATGATCTTGTTGCCTCCTTGAGCTTCAATCCAGCCAAGAACAGCAAGAACAAGCCTCAGGTCCCTCAAGAACCAAGAGAAGGTGAAAGACTATGTGTTTGTGTGCAATAGTAAGGACAACTACACCTAGAACACACACAAGAGAGATATAGAGATAGGTTATGTATGGAACTCAAACCCTAAAACCAGAGCTTCTCCCACACTTTTCTAACCAAAATTTTCTAACCCTAAAGCCAAGAGAAGAGCCCTCCTCTTATAGGCAAACAATCTTGTAAAGCTTGTTCAATAAGCTTACAAGAGGAGCATCCCTCCATACACGTGTATGGAGGGGAACAAAATGCCACACAGCTATTCTAAAATATCTGCAAAAGTAGATGAACAGTAGTCGGCTGCTCAAAATTGCCATTTTGACAAAATTGATGGCCGGTCGGCCAAAAAGAGTGCCGGTCGGCCAAATATATGGCCGATGGGCACAAACAGCAGCCGGTGGCCTCAAGCCACGGCCAGTGATGTGTGGGGAGACCTCACAAGGCATCCCCTGCCCTTCCAAGGCAAAACACAAGTGTTTGGTGCAAAACCAGACACAAAACGGTCGAGTTCGGAGATTCTGAGGCAAGGCACGTAGCCGAGACCTCCGGGAACTCCAAACGAACACAAACATGGATAATCACCGGGTGTTCAAACGGTGACGTCCAAGTCTTGAGGACGGTCAAAAATGGGGTGTCTACATGCATGTTCCGAGAATGGGGCTTGGCTAAAGTGGGCAAAAGGTGTTACGATATCAGCCAAGGTGCCACACGACTCACATACCTTTAGATTGGACTATGTGCCCACCAAAGAGGACTGAATCAGAAAGGGGGAAGAGATGAGGGGTAGAGCCAAAGATAAGAGAGCTGGGAAACATTATGAGCTTGTCCACAGGCTAATCCGAGGGACGCTGAATGGCCGTTTTGTTTAAAAGGGAGAGGATTTCCCTTTTTGTGGCTTTCTTGAGCCCTGGGTAAATTCCTCAAAGAAGCGCGTCCCCGGGTTCAAGATTTTCTTTGATCTGCAACTGCAGGATAGTGATGAAGAAAGGGCTATCTGTCCAGTTCTGAATTGGGTGACGAGCCAGAATCTAATTCCACTAAGTCTGTGGAGTCAGAATCAAATTCAAGTCAGTCTGGGAAGTCTGAGTCTAGTACTTGTGGGGGTGGTAACCCCGATACCAAAGTCCTGTCTAGGTTTTTATTCAGCTTTTCTTTTGAGTCTATAACCGAAGATTTGGACCTTTTGAATGAGAACGCTACAGATTCTGTGTATTTCACTGTGCCGTTGGTTTATTGCATTGACCAAGATTCTCAGAATTTTAACGAAAACAAAAAGGAAGAAATTTCTCTAGCTTTGAAAAACTGGATTAATCGAGAGAATGAGAGGTTTGTTAAGCCTTGTATTGATGAGATCCTTGCCATTAATGTGGGTACTGAGAAGGATCCACGCTTGGTCCAGATTGGGTCCACGTTGTCTTCGGAGGAACGCGAGCGTTTAATCGCTTTATTAAAAGATTTCAAAGATGTTTTCTCGTGGTCCTATAAAGACATGCCTGGAATTGACCTTGAGATTGTACGGCACCAGATCTCTCTCGTCCCCGAGGCTCGACCAGTCAAGCAGAAACTACGCAGAATTCGTCCGGATTGGGCACTGAAAATAAAAGAAGAGGTCACCAAGAAAATTGATGTATGGTTCTTATTAGTATCCAAGTATCCGACCTGGTTGGCCAATATCGTCCCAGTGCCAAAGAAGGATGACAGGATTCGGGTTTGCGTCGAATTCAGAGACCTGAACAGAGCCAGTCCAAAGGATGACTTCCCATTGCCATATATTGATGAGTTGGTGGACTTTAGTGCTGGCCATGCCTTACTCTCCTTTATGGATGGGTTTTTCAAATATAACCATATTCTGATGGCACCAGAAGATACAGAAAATATGGCTTTAACCACATCATGGGGTATGTACTACTACCGAGTCATGCCTTTCGGGTTGAAAAATGCTGGGGGTACCTATTAGAGGGTTGCGATAACCATTATGCATGATATGATCCACAAAGATGTTGAGGTGGACGTGGATGACATGATCGTTAAGTCTAAAGAGCGAGAAGGTCACTACACCGCACTTGAGAAATTCTTTCAACGGATTAGAGAATATGGATTGAGGTTGAACCCACAGAAGTGTACCTTCGGGGTGACGGTAAGGAAAATGCTGGGGTTTCTGATCACACAGAGGGGAATTGAAGTAGATCCTTTTAAAATCAAGGCCATCTTAGAAATGCCACTACCAAGGACTGAAAAGGAGATGTGCGGCTTTCTAGGTAAAGTGCAATTGATAAGACGGTTTATTTCCAAATTAACCTTGACTTGTGAACCACTATTTGGTTTCCTAAAGAAAGGGAAGAAGTTCTGATGGGACAATTGATGTCAGTTGCCTTCGAACAAGTTAAGCAATATCTCCAAAATCTATCTGTGTTGTCGCCACCAGAGTCGGGGAAACCTTTGATTATGTATCTGTCGATGACGGACTTGACCATGGGGTGCATGCTAGCTCAAGAATCTAAAAATAGACTGGAGAAGCCCATCTATTACTTGAGCAAGAAGATGTTGGATTATGAGACCCGCTACACTCCTCTCAAGAAAGCTTGCTTAGCCTTGGTATGGGTTACTAGGATGTTGAGGCATTACTTCTTAGCTCACTCTATAATTCTAGTTTCGAGATTAGATCCCATCAAATATCTCTTTGAGAAACCAGCACTTAAGGATAGGCTAGCTCATTGGCTGCTTCTTTTCTCCGAATTTGATCTCAAATATGTTACACACAAGTTGGTTAAAAGGAGAGTTGTAGCGGAATTCTTGGCAAATCACCCAGTAGAAAGAGATAAGGCAGTAGAATACTTATTCCTGGATGAAGACATTCTGCAAGTCGAAGAGGAAACATGGACGATGTACTTTGACGGAGCGTCTAATCAGTACGGTTATGGGATAAGTGTGTTGCTGATAGCACCCGATGATTCCCATATACCTTTAGCCTTCAAACTCCGGTTCAAGGTGTCCAACAACGAAGCAGAATATGAAGCGTGCATTGCTAGTTTGGAAGCTGCCCTAGGACTAGGGGCAATAAGGTTGGATGTCATTAGGGACTCAAACTTGGTTATTTCTCAAGCAAACGGAGACTGGAAAGTCAAAGAAGAGAAGATGAAGGTTTATCATCAAGCCTTGGATATTCTGATTCTGAGGTTTGAAAAACTAATATTTACACACCTACTGAGAGAGAACAACCGGTTCGCCGATGCATTGGCAACTCTATCTACTATGGTAGACATCTCGCTGGAAGTTAAGATGCGTCCAATCATCATCGAATAGAAATACATGCCGGCCTATGAAACCATCGCTGCAATAGATGTCGTGTAAGACAAAAACCCTTGGTATTAAGATATTTGAAACTTTTTGGAAAAATAGAGGTATTCACCAAGGGCAAATGCCAAAAACAAACGGGGAATAAGGCGTCTGGCCGTCCAATAGATCATCTGTGGGAGTAAGCTTTACAAAAGAGGCCATCTGGGAATGCACAAGTTGTGTGTTGAAGAGGAGGAATCGAAGCACCTTATGGAGGCTATCCACGGAGGAGAATGCAGGCCGCATATGAACGGTGTGATGCTAGCTTGGAAGATCCTCAGACAAGGTTATTATTAGTCAACTATGGAGGAAGATTGCATTGGTTTTGTACAACGATGCCACAAATGTGAAATCTATGCCAATCGCATGAATATCTCGCCGTCAAAGCTCTATAACATGACTTCGCCATGGCCTTTCTCAGTTTGGGGAATCCACGTTGTCGGTGCAGTCATGCCAAAGGGATCAAATGGGCATGAGTTTATTCTGGTGGCGATTGACTATTTTACGAAGTGGGTGGAAGCTCAATCCTATGCCATGTTGGAGGCATCACATGTAGCCAAATTCATTAGAAACAACATCATCTGTTAGTACGGAGTTTCGAATGAGATCATATCAGATAACAGCTCACACTTTAAGAAAGAGGTGCTGGATCTGCTTGAAAAATACAACGTGGCTTTCCACAAGTCAACAACATACAGACCACAGACCAATGGAGCTGTCGAGGCCGTCAACAAGAATGTTAAGAACATCCTGCAGAAAGTGGTTGAGACCTACAGGGACTGATCGGATAAACTGCCATTTGCTCTTTAGGGCTACAGAACGTCGATTTGGACATCCACAGGGGTAACCTTCTACTCTCTGGTGTATAGGATGGAGGTCATTCTGCCAATAGAGATTGAAGTGTCGTCGCTGCGAATTATGGCCGAGTGTCAGATAGTAGAGGCGGATTGGCAGCAGAGTAAGTTTGAGGAGTTGATGCTGTTTAATGAGAGAAGGCTAAAGAGATTGTATCATGTCCAGGGCTACCAGCCTAGAATTGTCTGGGCTTTTAACAAGAAAGTCAAGTCTAAGAATCTCAAAGAAGAAAACATGGTGCTTAAAGACAACCGGGCTCATATCCACGACCCTAGGGGCAAGTTTAGACACAATTAGACTGGTCCTTATATTATGAAATCTATCTGGTCAGGAGGGGCAATTATTCTCATAGACCTAGATGGCCTAGAGTTTTCACAGCTAATCAATATGGACAAGTTAAAGAAATATTACCCTTGAGAGGCTCGCTAAGCCGAAAACCCGAAGGGCGACCTAGGCAAAAGGTTAGAGCATGAAAAATTAGAAATAAAGAAAAACTGAGCTCGCAAAGGTTGAAAACCCTAAACGGTGACTTTGGCAAAAGTTAGAGTGCAAAAGGAGAGCATTAATACTCGAGTGAACTTGAACCGAACTACGTAAGGCCTGATTTCCATCTTTGAGATATGTAGGCAACTTCATCTTGAAGTTCGGCTATAACTAGGTCCAACTCAACTATCCTGTCCATTTGATTAGGCCAGCTTGGTTACGATACCTCTATTTCGGTGGAAGGGCTAGTTGCAAGACGGAGTGATGGTAATGAATGCAGTTATGGGCAGTTGGAATCTTTTGATTTAGGGTTATACATATTGAGGATTGATTTCATGCGTGTCAGGCTGTGATCATTCTCAAAAATTGTTCTAAAGAGTTTTAATAAAAGTTAATTGTTCTCAAAATTTTACTTTTTTATAACTTAGACCATTTCGGGACCGAAAGGAAAAGTTTTAGTGCTCACAACTTTAATTCTATTGATTTCAACACAAGTACATTCTTCAACTCTCTGATTGCAAATCAAAGTTGCTTTTACATCATAAAACTTGAAAAGAAATGTCAAAGCGATAAACTAGGGGCATAGGTGAGATCAGGTGTTCTTGTTTCTTTTGCTTGTGTCTGAACTGGTGTTTGAATCGGAAAGGGAAGTAGAACACGCAGTGCGTCAAGCCAATCAACTGTATACTCGGTTGAAGGGACATGTTGTAGCTCATCTCAGCCAAATTAAGCTAGGGGCAATGCCAAGCTATGTCAGCTACAGATCTGCTGCACATCCAGTTGCACCACCATCCCTCATTGGGAAAGTCCACTAGTTGCTGGCAGAAGAAATAAGCTCGGGTTGAATATTCGAGGCAAGGGTCTACCACTTTCAGCTTATCCATTAGCTATACCTGGGAAGGGATGAAAAAGAAGAGAGATTAAAGAATAGAGAGATGTACGTTGAGAGAAAAGTAAAGAAAAGGGTATTGAGAGAAAATAGAGTGTGAGTGCCGAGTGATGTGAGAATTACATATATAAGGAATGGTGGGAAACAATACCTGGAGCAGTAGTGGACTCATTACAAACCTGGTGGTCTCTCGTCGATGAAAAGCATCTAAACCCATTAGGGTCTTGGCCAGTGCTAAACCGATGCAACTCTTACCCTCTTTTAGGCATTGGGCTACTTCGATTAGTTTAATGCTGGCTCCACCGTAATTAAGGGCAAGAAGGAAATGAGCGAGCATACATAAATAGAGGGCATGTTGCCGAAAGCCTTGCCAGAGAAGGTCGCCTCTATCTCCAAGGTCGGAAAACCAGTGAATCAACCTAGGTATATCTAGTTCCCCGTCATGAGCCAAAGATCGAGCTTCGTGTAAAGCAAGCCCACACATCCGTCCCAAAGCCATGGAATGGCCAAAACGGGGTTGAGACATGATTTTGTCGTCGCGTCGGGATTCCAGCAATGCTTGAAACTTTTCTAGAGTCGGGTACATTTCCTGTGCTCTGAAGCGAAATACATGTGTAATTGGGTCCCAACATTGGGTCACGCCATGGAGGAACAAAAAACAAAGAGAAGTGCGACTCAACGGAAAAAGCACGTTTATGCCGAAACCTCAGAAATTAACCTTTTCCGTGCCGTCTAAAGTGGCTATCCAATTCGTGAGCTTCTCGGCAAGGAAGAGTTCCATTTGTGGAAGAAACAGCAGCTAAAATGATGTTCTGGTGAAGAAATGACGAAAGATGACCTTCTGTAAAAGATAGGGCTGTGAGTGGAGGCCAACTGTCAGCCATCTGGTGGTTCACCACAAGTGGTTTGTAATGATCATTGGAGGTGGAAACAATATATACAGTATCCTAAAATACCCATCTTTTGAGCAAGATTTACAGTTTAACATTTTTCTCATTAATTTTTTGAAGAAATTCTTATAACTAAGGGGTGTTTGGTGTGTGCACATTATCCTATTTAAGTTATAATTATCCTATTTAGGTCATATCATTTCTTTACTTACATCATTTCAAATCTAATTTATATTTTATTTTATTTTTTTCATAAGAGTCAAAAAAATATATTATTTAAATCATGTCAAACATTTTTTAATTTTTAATTTGCATGATTTATTGCTGGGCTTATCTCGACTCAGTCATTTATAATCTTATCTTTAAACAGAATGATGTTATACCAATCAATAGTTAATTTATAGAGAACGCTCCTTTTATTTATTTATTTTGATTTTACCACTTGTCTTTCACAAAATGAAAATGTTAGACATAAGCAAAAAAAAAAAAAAGATTTATTAAATTTTCTTTTAACTAGATAAAAAAAAAAAAAAAGAAAAAAGAAAAAAAAAAACAATAAATCTCATGCGTATTTAATGAAATCTATTACTTTTGTCTTTAGTACTAGGGAGGGGGAGGGGGAGGGGGGAAATCAAGTAAGGCCTTGTTTGGGAATAATTTTTTTAGTAATTTTTTGACTTTTTAGTTAAAATGTGATGTAAAAAAAATTAGTATGTTTGGGATAATTTTTTAACTTTTTACGAAAAGATGTGCAAAAAGTAGAGAGAAAATGGAATCTTTGACTTTTTGGTATGTGTTATTGGCTTTTTAATTTTTTTAGTAACTTTTTAGCTTTTTGGCTAAATCGATCGCTTCCCAAACGAGGCAGAATTGATTTTTAGTAATTTTTTTTTGACATTTATGAAAAAAACTCAAAGAAAAATAAAAAGAACGAGCTCACACTTTTTATTGACTTTTTGACTATTTTAGTTTACTTTCAAACATTTCCTTAGGTTGTGTTTGATTGAAGGATTTGAGGAGGGATTGAAAAAGGAAAGAAAAAGAGAAAAGAAAAATATGCGTGAAATTAGGTGAAATTTAAATGTATTTTATTCATATTTTATTATCTTTTTTCTTTTTCCTTTCCAAATCACTCTTCAAATCCTTCAACTAAACACAATTTTGATATTATTATTTGGGAAAAATTTCTCTCCAGTTGATTTGTTGGTTTTCTATGGATCCATCAGGAAGCCCGCATCAATAATTCGAACAGTGTAATGTGTAGGTTTCATCGAGAATTTTATTCTTACAAAAAATTACGTTGATCAGATATTGATAATCAATTGATCATATCATATTTATGTCAATAATTTATTTTTAAAATCTTATTTACTATTAATATAAATGTAATTTGATCAAATAACTATTAATATTTAAGTTATATAATTTTTTTAAAAAATAAATTACTTAACAAATTTTATATATTGAATAGTTTGGATCATCGATAGAATATTGTAGTCAGCCCACTGTGGTTGTATTTGACAAAATTGTGTGAATGCATATCAGTGTGGATTACAGTTGATATTGACATTCTAGAAAAAGCAAGGATACAATCAACCACACAAAAAGATACACATATCTTGAAGCCTTTATTCGAAGGACTATGTACATTCATTGCTTTGACTTTACAATGAGCCATTCAGCATAACCCAGATAAACACTCCCATTGAGAGAGAGAGATGAACATGTGCATGCCTAAGAGGTTGTTATTGATTAGTTTTGAGGCACCGTGGTGTATTAATGGTATTGTGATTAGCAGAAGAAATGAATTTTACGTATTTATGTTAAGTAATTAAAAAATATGAAAGAATATAATAAATTATAATTGGTGTGTGGTATGACTACAAGGCACCCCAAAATTAATTAATAATTTTTCTATTATAAGTAGTTTATAAAAATATACTTGTCATCCGTTTGAAGAGAGAGCGTGTTAAATTGTTAATCATATCTATTTTTAATTATTGGTTAGGCAATCATATATATTAAATTATTAATTACTAATAAAATATAATTTTATTATTTATAATCTTAATTGAGAGAGTTGTTCACTAGAGACTAAGGGGATGATGAAAATGTTCATGCCATATAAACAATTGCATTGTTTAGTAGGGAACCGCATCAGACGCAAAATATAAGACTGAGAGTCTGATTTTGTTTATTCGATAAATTTATGGGTGAATATTGACTTTCAATATGATAACGATTTTATTTATACAATTTGTTCGTTCATTTGACGGTCCAATTAGATGAGAGAGTAATATTTATATATGTCACATAAAGCAGTGAATGCGTATAAAAGAATCAATTACATAGACCAGTAAACAAAATCCAACTACGAGAGAGAGATGAATTACCAGCATTTCAGTCACCACCACCTCTTGATTCCCCTCAAACTCGACCAAGACGAAAAAATCAACTGCAAGGCATGCGAGCGACTCATCATCGAGCCTTTCCATGGTTGCCTCCCATGCAACTACTACCTCCATGACCACTGCATCGACAAGCCTCGCTCTCTAAACCACCCATCTCACACCTCTCACCCCTTAACCCTACTTCCAATCCCAACCTATCCCAACCGTTGCTTCTCATGCAACGCTTGTGGCTCGGATGGCAATGCCTTCAGCTACAGCTGTGCCCAGTGTGAGTTCGATCTTCACATTCACTGTGCTTCACTGCCCACTACAATCCTCAAAGAAAACCACCCACATGAGCTGAAACTAACATTTGATTTTCCTTGTAAGGAAGAGAATGGCATGTTTCAATGTGATTTGTGTGGTACTAGTGTGAACCCAAGTTGCTGGATTTACTACTGTGTGGATTGTGATTTTGGAACTCATTTGGACTGTGCAAAGTGTGATCAACGGCTAGAAATGAATCAGGGACTTTGTGGGGACCGCGTCGGGGGTGACAGAGTGGGAGCTTTGAAGGAACAAGTGAATGAGATGATGGAAACTCAGCTTCATATGATGAGGATGCAGAGTGAACTCAATAGAATACAAATGATAACACAGCTCACGACTTGGAATTTTCGTCCTCAGTAGATTTAGTCAGGGTCCTCTTGGCTCATGAATATGGCCTATCTGTAATTCTCATCCATAATTCTATGAACCCAAACTATGTTCCCACAATTTACCTTAAATTAGAGTGTATGATAGGAGATTGAATTTGTATAGTGTGAGATCTATATGTATAATAACTTTGAAAGACAGCATGAAAATTCTCAGTAATTTTTAGGTAAAATTTATGAGTTTGTAGTGCTACTGAATTGAGGTTTACATTTTCTGTCTACTGTGTGTATGTTGGAAATAGAAATAATTTATCATTTTTAGTGTTTTCAATGATTTCAACATTACTATTTATTTTTTATTTTTGCCAAAAAAGAAAAGAAAAGAAAAAAAATCATTCATACTTTCCTAGAGCTTTAAATTTGAATCCATTTGCTCAGTTTCATGTGCTCTGTTTTGGGTAATCTGCAGATTGTGAAAGGCACTTGTGAGTGCTGTGCTCATCTAAGTAGCTGCCTTGATGTTTTGCTTTTGTGTTTTGGAGTTGACTTGGGAGGGATGAGCAGATGATGGTCGAAAGTTATGCAAAAGCATGGGTTAATGTCATTAGCTTACATAAAACTATTTTATTTTGAGACGTATAAGATTCACATTAAGGCATATTATTCTATACAAAATTTCTATATGAATTTTATGTTTGTATATGGTTACTCAATTACTTGCTACAAGGGTGTCTGGGTGTTAGCAAATTGCCAATTCTGTTTTCATTTTAAAGCAAATTTTACTTTACTTTTTATGGTTTTGTACTTTCCTATCATTTTAAATTATCGCATAACTCTTTTGTGATTTATTAATTGAAATACTCTGCCAGATAGTCTGCCTAAATTAATAGCAAGTATGAAACATATATCAAGACATGAGGGGCTTATTTGCTCATTTCTAAATATTACAGGATAAACCACACATAAAGTAAAATGTAGGGATTAAGTACAAGGGTTAAAGTGAAATTGCTCATTTCTAAATGTTAAAAGATAAACCACGCATAAAGTAAAGTATATGGGTTAAAGTAGAATTTTTTTTTTTTTTTTTTGATTAGCCAAAGAAAATTCCATTGATGAATAAACGTACAACCATAAGTATTACATCAACAGATATGAGGGAGTGCAAAGAGCATCACAATAAACCTATACCATCCCAACTAAGTTGGCACCGTACAGACTATCTGATCATGTGCTAGCACAGCCCGAAGTTGGTGAGAAACCAACAAGCTAATAGCACACCACACAACAACACACCCAACGCTACACAGCCACATCATAATAAAGCTGCTACCATCTCAATGCTACAGATTTCCTCACAAGCACACCCTAATCTGATTCAAATTAAATATCAAATCATTGATTGAGAAATGAAAGTCCTTCAGTTGTGGACTCAACCACAGAGCTACCCTGGTCTTAATCAGCTCACACAACCCAGCCCTATTTGGAGTAGATGATTTGAAGATGCATTCATTTCTAAGCTTCCAAATTGACCACAATATAGCTAATGGGATAACATTCCAGATCTTCCTTTCCACCTTCTTCATCTTTCCACCTACCCACCATAACAATAATTGATCCATAGAGCCTGGTAATGCCCCTTGGAACCTCCACCAATTCAGCATATTAGTCCATACACTCCACACAAAACGACAGCAAACTAAGACATGATTCACAGGTTCAATATCAATCATACATAACGCACACAGATTAGACCCATTCACATTTAACACTCATTCTTTGTAAAAGCTCCTTCGTCTTGATTCTCTTTTCCAAGCTAACCACCCAAATACTTGCACCTTAGGAGGGATAAACTTCAACCACACCAACTTACTAATTTTGAGGGTTGGACCAAGGTTATCAACCACAAACTTATACATTGATGCTACAGAAAACTCACCAAAGTTAGGTACTGACCAAACAGGCCTATCCACTTGTTCAGGTCTTAACACAGGACCTATTGCTAACTGGTTTAAATGGTTTTGTAGCTTAACCACCTCCTATTTATACAAATCTCTTCTGAATGATAGATTCCATACACCTGATGCAGATTTCCTGTCAATGATAACTTTCAGTGTAGCACTTTTTTATGAGGATAATCTATAAAGGCCTAGAAACTCATCCTTAAAGGAGAGTTGATTACACCATCTATCAGTCTAAAAAATAATTCTTCTTCCATCTCCAACCTTCAACTGATAATTATTTAGATAGATCTCTTGTAAGCTGGTACTCTGCTCATTAATTGCTATGATTCCTTTCCATACAGCGGAATGGTTATTACTAGTAACAAGGGATGGCAACTAGCTTCCAACCTCCAATTTGTATTTGCTGCAAATAACCCTCTTCCACAGAGCTCTAGTTTCACAACCAAACCTCCACCACCATTTTAGCAGTAAGCATTTATTAACATCTCTCACCTTCCTTATTCCTAGCCCTCCCTGCTTCACACTTTTACATAATTCCTTCCATCGAACCATGTGAATCTTTTTCTTTAATATTGAACCACCCCACAAGAATGAAGCTTGAAGCCTCTCAAATTCTTTAGCAACCCCTTTAGGCATCCTAAACATAGACAAATAATACACTGGTAATGAAGATGTCACAGCTTTAACAAGTGTTAACCTCCCAGTAAAGGACAACAACTTTCTTTTCCACCCATCTAGCCTACTTTTGACTTTGTCCAACACAGGTTTCCATGTGGATTTCTTCCTTGGATTAACCACAAGAGGTAGCCCAAGGTAGCTGAGTGGCAGGGATTTCATCTTACAATTCAACACTGAGGCACAACTAAGCATTGTATCATTTGAGACCCCCACCACAAACACAACACTTTTATGATAATTAATTTTCAATCCCGACATTAATTCAAAGCATCTAAGCACTCTTTTCACATTTCTCACCTCTTTCACATCTACTTCACAAAATAAAATTGAATTATCTACAAATTGGAGATGAGATAGAAGTACCCCATTTGAGCCCACCTTCACTTCTTTTAGCAGTCCTGAGTCTTGAGCTCTAGATAATAATATGTGCATGCCTTCAGCAGCTATATTAAACAAGAATGGGGACAAGGGATCACCTTGCCTTAACCCCCTTTGTGGTCTAAACTCTTCAGGTAGAGATAATTGACAAGCACTGATATCCTAACAGAGGTTACACATTCCTTAATCCAGCTGGACCATTTAGTACCAAATCCAAACTTAGAGATCATAGAGAGTAAAAAGCCCCAATTGATTGAATCATATGCCTTCTCAAAATCCAACTTTATAATTAGCCCCTTTCTTAGACTTTTTTACCCCTCTACCACCTCATTAGTACTTAACACCCCATCTAAGATATTTCTTCTCGATAAAAAGGCTAACTGTGCTTCACTAATTATCTGTGGCAACACTAATTTTAACCCGTGGGCCTATAGTTTTGCTATGACCTTGTAGATTTTATCCCACCAAACTTATAGCCCTATAATCTGCTAGCCTTATGGGATTCTCTTTCTTGGGTATAAGGGTTATAAAGGAGCTGTTTATACCCTTTACCAGCCTTCCATTCTTATGGAATTCATTCACAAATTTCTAGGGTTTAGGACCCTAGTCCCTTTCATCCTCCATCAGTAGTAGGGGACTATGATTCGATATTGACCTTGGCAGTCCCTATAATTTTAACTTGAAAGCCTCTAGCCACTCTGGGTCTACTAGAACTCTGTCTATCCGACTCCACTTTTCACTTTCACCTGAATTGCACCAGGTAAACTTCCTTCCTAACAATGGTAGATCAGACACTTCACATTTATCAATAAACTCATTCAATTCCCTCATGCCCCTTCTTGAACACCCTTTTCTTTCACCAATGTTTCTTATCTCATTGAAATCCCCACCCATGCACTAAGGCTTAGGGAAATCCTCCTTCAATTTTAACTAAATTGTCCCATAGCTTTCCTCTTAAGCCTACATCATTAGGTGCATAAATATTTAAAATAGCACACTCAAAATAATGAAAGAGTGCACCTGACATTATGATAAATCTCATGTTGTTGCAACTCTGTGAGATCTGAAATACATCTGGGTCCCAAACATAGAGTAATCCTCCAGCTGAATCTTCAAAATCCACAGCCAAAAACTCCATTTTGTCTCTCACCCACATGGCTCTTATTTCAACTTTAGAAATTTCTGGTTTTTTTATTTCTTGGAGGAGCACCATATCTACATTTCTTTCCTTCAAAAGCTTCCTTATCTTACCTTGCTTCCCCTTTTTCCCCAGCCCTCTGATGTTCCATGATAGTATCTTCATAACAACAAATTAGGATACCTTGACTTCACCCCATAAGGTATGCTTCATACCCCAGCTGTAGCCCTCCATGCAATTCTTCTTTAATCCTTTACCTTGAGCTCAACTATCTTGTTTAGCACTTCAACCTCCTTCACATTGTACTTCACTCCAAAATTTTTTGTCATTTTTAAAGTTGCTTAGGCTTCCTTCATTAAATGTTTCCCTGTATCAACCCCAATCTTGCTCGAGGTTGATAGGAAAACTACTGCTTCTGCTGCTCTCTATACTGCAGGCTTTAAGACTGCCTTGCTTGTTGAAACCCTTCTATGGGCATACTTCCTAAGTAAACTGAGAGAGTCCTTATTTGGATATTGATAACAGTTAATTGTTTTACTTCTTACCTTCTTCCTCCCCTTCTTATGTTTGGCATATTGAGATCTATGCTCCAGCTCCTAGGCTTTAGACACACTTGATTCTCTTTCAACTGGCCAATGGCACCATATTCTTCAAAAGTGTTAGCAACCTGGCCTCTAGGCACAGTTTGGACTTGTTTATCTTGGTTCAACCTATGTCCCTTACATATCCTATGATTATGGCCCAAAACCACTTCAATTTCTACTCTAGGCCTATTTAGACTTGACCCACTTAGGCTTTTAACATAGCCTGGTGTGAGCACATGATCATCAATGCTCTGACATTTGCCAGCACCCACTTCAGAGCAATTTTTTTGGTTTCCTACACCCATCATGAAGTTGCATGCCTCTTCATTAGTCTCCTTCCTCACGCCTTCACTTGACTCTGCAACTTGTGTATCACTCTTCTCACCCAGCACTTGCTCCACCTTCTCACTCTTGCTCTCTCCACGTGCCTTACAGACTTTAGCCACATCATCCTTGAGGTCCAGTGCAAAGTCTGAGTCATCCTCCATGTCATCCTCCTCTTCGTCCTCACTGTTGCTCCTTCCCAGTCCCTGTTTCTCTGGGTCGTTTGAGCTACACTTCTCTTCCAACACTTGGTCCTTCTGGCACTTGCACACCATACTCATGGTTTTTGCCATCACCACTTGTTTTTCAGAAACTCTTACTGGATACAATAAACCATTGCAATCCAATTTAACAACCTTATTGATTGGTTCCATGCATTTGGTGAAGAGCTTAATCTTGGCACACGCAAAGGACTAACGGTGGCCACTATCTCCATCGAAGCATAGAAAATTCCCCCACAAACCACCAATTCTCCTCAGATTTGTACTATTCCATAAGTTTAATGGAATACCACACAGCTAATCCACACACTCCTTTCTTGTTCCAAAACCAGTCCAGCTTTTCCTTCAAGAATAGCCTCACACCAATCCAAAATTAACTCTTTACTAGGCTGTAATTTCAATACCATCTCCTCCTTTGACTTGAATGTTAGCACTACATCACGGCCTCCACTCTCTCTTATCAGAACACCTTCTATGCCTATTCCTTCAAGTTCCTTCTTCAGGTTGACATTGGCGTACTTATCCTTCAAGAGAACCATTGTACTACAGCCACCCATTTCTTATTTCCTTAGCCTTCAGAGTAATGATGTCTTTTCCAGCACTACTTTTTCTTATCATTGCTTCTGCATATGATCTCTGGTTTGTAGATACTCTTACCTAGCTTATTTCTTCCCTTTGGTAGCCATTGTGTCTTGTTGCTTGAAAATGCACTGGACTTGTTAAACCTTGTCCCCCTGCCTTTTCCTCGCCAAAAGCTGCATGCTTTACCTCTATTGCTGTATCATCTATCCATAATTCATTTGCTTTTTGGACTGCTACTTTTGTAGCCACATAGCAGCTGAACCTTATAAACCCAAATCTTGTTTTAGCGATCTTTCTTCTCTTTTGCGGAATAAACACATCCTTCACCACACCAAACTTAGAGAATAGATTGTACAGCCCCTTCGGATTTACTAAGTTTGGTATGTTGTCCACAAATATAGTGAACAAGCTTGTGCTTCCTTCAATCATTCCTCTTTCTTGTCCTCCGATTTTCCTGACAACATGAATCCACCCTCCTTGCTGAGCTCTTGACATTCAAAAGTGTTTCGTTTATGTACGTGGTTTGCACAATGAGATTATTTATGTGTAGGAGAATTTTAGTCTTTTCGTTTAAGGTGTTTACGGATTTGATAGTGCATTTTAGTTCACAAATCACATGGGTATTATGTACGTATTAAGGAGTTGGGTCAGGCTTGTCTCCAGTACGCTTCGTAGACTGGATGGCGCTGTTGGGCCTATGGGACCCATCACGGGTATTGTTTCGATAACTCAAATTGTTTAATGTGTAGAGCTTGTCGAGAACTTTATCCTTGCAAAAAATCACGTTGATCGGATATTGATAGCTATTTGATTGGATTAGATTGTTGTCTACAATTTATTTTGAAAATTATATTTACTGTTGATATAAATCCGATCCTATCAATTAGCTATTAATATCCGATCAACGTGATATTTTACAAGAATAAAGTACTCGACGAGTTCTACATATTGAACGGTTCGGATTATAAAAGCAGGACCCGTGGTGAGCCCCCATAGGCCCAACAATATGCTCCAATCCAATCTCGGATTGGAGAGAAGCCTGGTCCATTTGTATTCCTTGTACTCTGAATTTACATTAATAAATTTTTTATTTTTGATTAAAAAAAATTGCATCAATAAAACAAACCAAAGAGACTACACAACATCACAAGAGAAAAACATAGTAAGGTTTGAAGTCACAGAAAAAATATTCCCCCTAGTAATGCAGAACCTCCAAAAGTTCATGGTGCAACACAAAAATCACCTTAACAGCTCTACATGATGGTTTTTAATAGAAAACAGAGCTCCATGTAACATTAACTTTACAAACTTGAAGCAAATGAAGACTTAAGATTTCAATGGTGACAACTCTGATAAGAAACCTGTTAATTTGAGGGTTCATTGTCCCACCTGAGAATATGATGCGTTGCATGCCAGAATATTTTCTTTTTTACCATTTTTTAACATGTTTCTATGTAGGATTTTTTTTAGGCCTCTAGAGTACATAATTATTTTGTTTTTATTTGATTTATGGTAGAATGTTGGTAACTTAATTGTTAGATTATTACGGAAGTTAATGTCCCTCTATAGATTCAAACTTGAGGTTTTACATTACTAGTAATCAAACTTGAGGTTTCAAATTGACATTTAAGTGCTCTCTCAAATAATTACTAGAAATTTTTTATATTCCTTACTGAATTAATCATTGCTGAGGTTTTTTTATTTTTTATTGGGATTATCTATGAATGTTTAATAACATCGTTATCTTATTTTTCAGGGTAAATTACGTTTACCTCCCGTGAGGTTTTTAACAATTATAGGGACTTCTCCTATATTTTCAATAATTACACTAACCTCCCTTGTTTTTGAAATTATTATTAAGATTCTCCCATTGTTAGGCTATTTAACGGAAATTGCTAATGTCATGGGTTACATCGAGCTGTTGGTAGTATCCACTACTACTAGGTACCATATGGACCTTGGATATGCAAGCGTGCAAGTGGGCAGGAAAATGGACTTGGTATATGATCCTCTTTGTAGTCAATGGAGACTTTGTCAGTGGTGGGAGTAATGTTGATAATCTCAATTTTCATTATTAGGCAAATCAACAGTAATCAACAGTTTCGATGTTTGGATTTTCAAAGTAAAATGTGTTATTTTTTGATTGGCAACAAATATATATATATTGATAAAAAGAGCAAGAGTACAATAATGAATGGAAAGATGCTAATGAGGGAGAAATGTGTTATTTCAAGTGTTTTTAAAAACTTTTCATATTCCTTAATGAAACTTCTTTAAAGAATGTAATGTTTGTCAAACAATGGAAAAAGTAATTGAGCACACAAGTGGAATTCACTTTAGTGATATAATTTTAACAATTATGTTACATCCCACTAATAGAGCACCTCTGTTTTGATTCTTAATGAGATGGAAGAGAGAGAATAGAGAGGGATAGAAAGAAAAGTATACGGGGTAAGGTATGCATTGGTCGAGATTGAGTTGGTCTTGATTTAGGGGCTGAGGTCTGCTGTGAATATAAGTAGGGTGTGCTGCAAGATATTGCTGTGTTGATTGCAGGTTGGTGTAGACCGCCCGAACTTCCTCTGCGCGCCCCCCTTTCGGAGAGGGCGCAGATTTGGGTTCATAGCTACTACAGTTCGGACTCCTGTCACGGTTCTGAATCTAATCTCACAAAGTGCAATGTAAGACTGATAAATTATCAAAGAGTCCAATCCGGCAAATCATTTTGGAAAATCAGATTTTAAAGCAAATTATGCCAAAATTGGACTGCTTTGCCAGATTACAGAGTCGCTACCTAAATATTTTATTTTTGAGAAATTTAGGAAACCCTGACTCGTGCCAAAGGCCACGTGTCCGTCATTACCAAAGTTGCCTCGGCTCGGGAACATGGGTACGAGAGGGGAAGGTCCTGAAATGAGCACCCCCGCTCGCCCGATCAAAGATTGGTCTCTACTAAACATGATATGTTGTTTTTGAAAACACGTGTGTTCTTATTCAGGTTATTTAGCTAACTTACTACGTGATGCGCACAACATACAAGTATAGACTAAATCGCTTGATTTGGAACAAAACATCTCATGTTTATTTTCCAAAATGGTTTGAATTTGCCACCCTCAAGTGGGCTTAGAAATACGGATTTGCCACCAAGCAAGGTGGGCTTAAAACATGATGATTTGCCACTCCAAGTGGGCTTAAAACTCACATTTTGATGAATTGTTCTAATTCAAGTAATGAAGCCTTCATCCACAGGCATTCATGCAGTTAATCATTTAAGCACATAGCCTCATGGCAAGCATGCTATCATGGCAATCACTTACACACATGCAAGGATGCTAAAGCGTAAACACTTACAGTGTAATCCGAGCCAAAACAGAAAACTAGTTAGAAATCAATGCACGATCCTAGCTATGTGAAGATGCCTAATGCAACACATGCAATAATGCAACTAAGTAGGCTCGGCTATTCTAAGATGACATATGAATGCAACACTTTGATACATGTATTCAAATAGGTATTGAAATACAATGCAGTTTGAATGATGTGCCGAGCCCGGTGCATGCAATACAAATGAATGATGCACGCATGCAAGCATAAGGTATGCTAATTGAAATATGCCCTAAACTAGCCATCAAAAGTTGATAAGTAAAAGGGAGAAAGAAGTGGGGGTTGGAAGACATGCACACACACACGCACCCTTATTACAACATTTGCCCTCTCGACGGAGGATCCGAATAAATAGGCTAACTAGCTACACTAAGCTACTTATTACAAATAAACTAATTAACTATTCTAGCTAATTAATTACAAACCGAATTGAAACTAGCTATGCTAAGCTAATTAGAATGTTATAATATGAACCAAGCTAAATTAATTACAGCACATGTAATTAACTACAACTAGCTAACAAAGCGATAAATGGCCTCGCGGGCGAGAGAGATATGCATGCTCGGTTGCGTCCTCCCGGAAATCCACTGCCTTGCCTCAAGATGCCTCTGTTTGCACACTTCCAGATTGCTTCTGACCCATCTTAGGAACATGCTGAGGGATGATCGGCCATGATTGGTGGTAATCGGCTAGTACTGGTGGTTGGTCGACTAGTACTGCTGGCTGGTCGGCCCCTACTTCGCTGCCTTTCCTCCTTTTGCTACAACAGACAGAGGCATGGCAATGTATTTGCAAGGAAATGTGTATACTGCCACCCTCCTTATCATGTCTCAAGCTCAAAGGAGTGTGACACTTGGCTCTCAAGCTGCCAACCAAACATTTTCAATGCATGGTAGCCAAAAGACCAAGCTTGTACAAGCTTAGTGAATGCACATATAAGACTCAAAGTGCCTCTACCCCATCATGCATGATCAAGGGGGTTGGCAACCAAGAAATGTGACACGTTTCATCACTTCAAGTATGAAACGTCCCACATTCCTTGTGTTTGGATTAACGTCCGATCCAAACACGTGCAATGCGACATGCATGCTATCTTGTTCATGTTTTACTTGGCTCATTCTTGTTTACACATTTTAGCTTACTAATTAATCCCTTAATCGGTTAAGTCCAATGTGAAAGTCCTCTAATGGGAAAGATGGCCTAAGCTACAAGTGCCTTGAGCATGAAAGAAGCCTCATGCTTTTGGTTAGTAGAAACCCTCAAGAGAAGGCTAAAACCATTAGGCATGAGAGCCTCAATTCCATGCTCAAGCCAACAAGGGGTTTAAGACCACTTTCAAAAGTGATATAACAATGAAAGATGGAATGCAATGGCACATATTCTAGCGCTGAAATAGGATGCTAAATGACATCAAAGCATGAAAATGATGCATGCAAGATATACTCGGAGCCATAAGCATCAAGACTAGTGAAGAGCATCACTCTAGAAGCATGTAATATCAAGCATAAACAACCAAACCGGCTCTGGACAGAGCTTAATCATGCTAAATTAGAGGCTACAACATGCTGAAATTGAAGCTCAAATAGCAAGAAATGCATACTCATGTATTGGCCCATAAACAAGGCATAAAGGCACAACTCTCAAATCCATAAAGAAGTGGAATATGTGAGAGTGTGACTACACTATATGCTCTGAAATCATGTATAAAATGATGCCAAAACAAGCAAACATCGCAAATAAGGCATGCTAGGGATCTCAAAACACAAGACTAGCAAAGCCAACTATGCCATAGCTATGCAAAGCAAGCCCCAAGAGGCCAAGACCACTCAAAATAGTCCTAAAGCATGTCAAAACAATGCCAAAACATGTTGGAGTGTAGCCAAAATAAGCTAGAATGATAAGCCAAAACACTAAGCATGCAAGGCTAATGAGTGAGATTGCACTATAAGTACAAAAATCAAGCAAGAGGTGACCCAACCAACCAAAATCAGAGTTAGAGCGTGTTAAATAATGGCCAAAAACATGCTGGGGTGGAGCCAATACATGCTAGAATTATAGGCTAAGACATGAAGCATGTTAGGCTAGCAAGCAGGATTACACTACAAGTGTATGAAGCATGCAAGAGGTGACCAAATCAGCCAAAAATAGAGTTGTAGGAGGTCCAAAAAGTCACAAAAACATGCTCAAACTAAGCCTCAAGAGGATAGAAACACATACTCATTTGGTAGGCCAACAACACATGCTAACAAGACAAGAGGAGGGGGGACTCCCCCCTCCTATTTGGGACCTCAAAACAAGTTTTCTACCATTGAAATTCCTCTAGAATTCAGTGATTTTAAGGCCAAAAGGAAGTTGTTTGAAAAGTTTGAAAGATAGCTCAAAAGGCCTTACAAGCCAAGGAGCAAAATGGAGGAAACACCACTTAGCCAAACAAGGCTTAAACCACCATTTTAGAACCTCAAAATTAGAGTTTTTTATGGTTCAAAAGCAGCCCCAAAATAGTACAAATCAATAGGAAAAGGGGGATAAAGCAAGTGTGCAAAAACAAGCTTGAAAGGGAGAAGTGCTTACCCTTGAAGCACAGCAGCAAAACCAGCCAAAACCACCTTTTTGAGCTCAAACAAAGTCCCAAGGAATCTCAGCCCAATGGTGGTCAAGTTTGATCAAGGATGTGTATGCAAATATGTAGGGAATTCTCACTTTCAAGCCTAAAACAAGAAGAGAGGGAGAGAATTCTAGAGAGAGGGGAGAATTTGCTCACAAACCTTCTAGAGAGAGAGGATTTTAGTGTGAGAAGCTCTCAAACTTGTTAAAATGTTCTCACCCTCAAAACATGAGACATGGCCTCCATATATAGCAAAAATGGAGCCTTGGTCGAAATATCTGAATATAGAGACAGCTGGAGCATTTGGAAGACAGCTGGAGCAAAATATCTTCAAATTCTGAGTTTTCTAGACATTTCTGGCCGACCTGCTACTAATGATGGCCGACCGGCCACTGTAGACGTCCTTGAACGTCCCGGGAGGGAATCCCGTTTTGTTTATTGGGCTCACTACAGTTCATGACTCAATGTCACGGTCTTGTATCTAATCTCGCAGAGTGCAATGCAAGACCGATGAATCATCAAAGAGTCCAAATCCGAAAAATCATTTTTGAAAATAGATTTTTTTGAAAGAAGTGCCAAACATGGACTACTTTGCCAGATACAGAGTCGCCACCTAAATATTTATTTTGGGGGAATTTAGGAAACCCTGACTCGTTGCCTAAGGCCACGTGTCCGTCATCACCAAAGTTGCCTCGGCTCGGGAACTTGGGTACGATTGGGGAAGGTCACTTCGTGAGCACCCCCGCTCGCCCGATCAAAGATCGGCCTCTACTAACCATGATATCAAGTTTTGAAAACATTATGTGTTCTTATTCCGGTTATTAGCCTAGAATTACTATGTGATGCGCACAACATACATGTATAGACTGAGTCGCCTGAATTGGAACAAAACATCTCATGTTCGTTTTGAAAAACGGTTTGAAGGTGCTACTCGCAAGTAAGCTAAGATGTGGATTTTGCCACCCTCGGGTGGACTTAGAAAACATGGTGATTTGCCACTATCTAGTGGGCTTAAAACTCGCAATCAATGAATTGTTCCAATTCAGATAATCTAACCTTCACCCACAGGCATTCAGGCAGTTATATCACATAAGCAAATACCCTCATGGTAAGCATGCTATCATGGCAGTCACTCACACGCATGCAAGGATTCTAAAGCATAAACACTCACCGAGTACTCCAAGCCAAAACAGAAAGAAGCTAATTAGAAATCATGCATGAATCCTAACTATGCTAAAATGCCTAATGCAACACATGCAAAAATGCAACTAAGATAGGCTCGGCTATTCTAAAATGGCATATGAAATGCAACAACTGATACACGTATTCGACTTGGAATTGAAATACGATGCAGTTAGCATGATTCGCTGAGCCCGGTGCATGCAAGACAGATGAATGGATGCAAACATGCGAGCATAAGTATGCTAATTGAAACATGCCCTAAAACTAACCATCATAAGCTGGTAAATAAAAAGGAAAAAGACGTGGGGTTAGAAGACATGCATCACACACACGCACGCTTATTACAACATTGCCCTCCTCGGAGGGTCCGAATAAATAATACACAACCGAAAGAATAACGAATTACAGCTAATTATTACATAACCCTAATTAATTAACAAATTAACTAAGACAAATAAGCTAGCATGCAAATTAAACAAAAACGGACTGCCTCAGCTCTGTTCCGAATGATAGGGATGCATGCATGCTCGAGTCGCCTTGCCAGAAAATCCATCGCGATGCCCCGATTTGCCTCTATTTGCAACTGGTCCCGGAACACTGTACAAAGCTCCAGAAGGCTGCTGACCAGTTTTTGCTGCTGGTTTCCAGTTTGCTGCAACAGAGAGCAAGAAAGGGGCATGGCAAAGTATTTTCAACATATGTATGCATGACCACTCTCCCCGTCATTGCATAAGCTATAGGGAGTGTAGTCCTCGATCCTCGTGCCACCAATCACGCATCCCAATGCATGATGGCCAGGGAGTCAAATTGCACGACTCAATGTAAAATGGATGCGCACATAAACACAACAAGGCCTAAACTCCATCATGGGTAATCCGGAGTGTCGACGACTGAGAATCGAGGCACGTTTCGTCACTTGGAGTATGAAACGTCCCTCGTTTCCCGTGTTTGGACTAAACCCTATTCCAAACACAATGCAATATACATGGCATGCACGATGCGACTCGGACTATGCAATCTAAATGCAATGCGACTAAATGATGCAAACATGCAGAGAATGACATGCAAACGTGCTACTAGCATACACAATGCTATGAACTACATGGCATACTCGATGCAAGACACCTTATGCAACAATATGACAACATATGATTAGCATACACAATGCGAATATCAAATGGCATACTCGATGCAATGAACTACATGGCATGCGCAATGCTATGACTAGAATGGCATACACAATGCAAGATGGACTTAAACCAAGATGGGTGAGCCTCAGCCACACCCAAATCAGTGGCCAAACATGATGGAATGAAAGGTAGGAACACTCCTGCAAACATGCCCGATGCAAGGGACCAAACCTAAGGCATCAAATGCCACTCTACCAAAGCATGGCAAGGGATGAAACATGGCATTCAATCATACATTTTCCAGCTCTAAAATGATATGCAAGATGGTCCCGAATCATGCAAATATGTCACATAATGCATGCTAGATGGCCCGAATACCGAAACTAGTGAAGTACGTTACACTAGAGGTACACAAAGCAATGCACAAATGGAAAAACCAGCCCCAAACAGACCCTAGGCAGGTCCAAGACAGTGGGAAAATGGCCTAAAAAGATGGCTCAACATGCATAGAAATGAAGCTCATGCAATGGTCCAAAAACGAGGCAAACTAGCACGACTCTCAAACGCATTTAAAGAGCGGAAAACATGGGAATATGGCATACATGTAAGCTCTGAAATATGATGCATAATGGTCCTAAGACATGGAAACACCTCAACATAAGCATGCAATAGGCCCCAAAACACAAAGCTAGGCAAGAGTATTGAACTACAACCATGCATAGCAGGCATCATTCGACCATGAGGCATAAAAACAGAGCTAAGTCAGTCCAAAACATACACAAAATCAGTTTAAGGCATGGTCAAAAAGTGCTAGATTCATAGACCAAAATAGCATGCAATACAAGCTAGTGAAGAGGGTTTACACTACAAGTATATGTAGCATTCAAGAGGTCACTAAACCAACAAAATTCAGAGGTATGACATGCCAAATAAAGCCCAAAAACCCACTGAAATGTGGTCTACGCACGCAAGAATGATAGGTCCCTTTGATAGGCTATAAAGAGGGTTGTTCTACACATGCAAGATGGACACCCAAAATGGAAAAATGGACTCTGGACAGAGCCTATGCAGGTCCTAAAACCCACCAAAAATGGCCTGAACCATGGCTTGGAAGCATGCAAATGAGGGCTCCTTTGTTAGGCCAAATATGCTAGTGAACAAGACAAGGGGTGAGAGGGTCACCCCTCTCTGATTTTGGTGATCAAAATAGCATAATAACCACTAAAAATCCGCTGGATTTCAGTGGTCAAAAGGGCCAACAAAGCTCAATACAAAGGCCCTAATGCATGGCTCAAAACAAAGGGAAATGAAGCATGCAAGGGGGTAGATGGCCCCCAACAGAAAAAATGATCTTAAACAAACATGTTAAGAAGCTCAAAATAAGACTTTTTTCAGTTTATGACAAAGCCCAAATATGCTTTCAAACTAGGCTAAGAGATGGAACAAGACAATGACAAAAAGAGGGAAATAGAGTGTTACCCTTGTAGCCAAGAACTCCAGCAGCTTCTGGACCAAAACAGCAAGCCTTCAACCTCTGAAAACCAGCTCCAAGGTGCTTAGAGTGATGGTGGAGGTGTTAGGATAGGAAGTGGTGTGCAATAGGCCAAGAACACAGGACCTTGGAGCTAAAATGGAGAGAAATAGAGAGGAGAGTGTATGTATGCCTCAAAACAATTTCTGAACCTTAAGCAAGGAAGAGGAGGGCCTCTCTTATAGATGAAGAGGGCCAAAGCTTCTTCAAGAAGCTAAAAAATGAGGCTAAAGATCCTCCATACACGTGTATGGAGGATGCAATCTGAGGCTTCCAGTTAGCACAGCTGGCACCAACTCAGTGAGACAGTAAAGGGGAAAGCTAGCCGACCAGTTCAGGTGGTCGGCCAACCTGTCACGACCCGAACCCGCCCCCATGGGTTAAGGACGTAACCGGCTAGTAATCATGAGATTACCTACGGCCTCAAACCAAACCAACCGTATTTTAACAGAGTTAATGGAGGCCAAATGGAAGCAATTTAAAACTTTGTCCATAGAGTTGTGCTTACATGCACGTCATAACATTCCAGACACAAATATGTTAACAACTCACATCAGAAAATACAGTAACAAAAGATTCTGTACAGACAAGATCATTAGTCTAAGTCATCCCGTCAAAACTGTACACAACAGATACAGAGTCCTCGCCAACGTGACAAAATATAAATACCAAACAAAAGGGCGAAGACGAGTCTCGTGCGTGAGACGTAGGGGCTGACTCTCAAAAACTTGGTTGTTCCACAATGGCTTCACTGGGGCTGGGTCTGGACCTCTCTTAGCTCACCTACAAACACATGAATGAGCGTGAGCGAAAGCCCAGTGAATAATATCAAATAAGAAGATACAACAATATGCAGAACAACATATTCCGAACGGCCTTGGGCCCAATTCATATTTCTATTTAACATATATATACAATTTAAGTCAAGTGACTGTGGTTCCAAACATACTGGCCTTTGGCCCATTTATCTTTCCATAACAATCTGGCCCTTGGCCCATTCAGACTTTCGTTCATGTCAAAACGGCCTTTGGCCCATTTATTCTATTATTCAGATCGAAATGTTATTCGTGTCAAACTATTACTTATATCAAACTATCATTCGTGTCAAACTAGCCTTTGGCCCACTCAAGTGACAAACTGGCCTTTGGCCCATTCAGACTTTCATTCATGACAGAACTGCCTCTGGCCCATTCATTCATGTCAAAACGGCCTCTGGACCATTCATTTGTGTCGAAACGGCCTTCGGCCCACTCATTCATGTCGAAACGACCTTCGGTCCATTTATTCATGTCAAAACGACCTTCGGTCCATTCGTTTATGTCAAAACGACCTTCGGTCCATTCATTTATGCCAAAACAACCTTCGGCCCATTCATTTATGCCAAAACGACCTTCGGTCCATTCATTTATGTCAAAACGACCTTCGATCCATTCATTTATGCCAAAACGACTTTCGGTCCATTCATTTATGTCAAAACGACCTTCGGTCCATTCATTTATGTCAAAACGACCTTCGGTCCATTCATTTATGCCAAAACGACTTTCGGTCCATTCATTTATATCGAACTGGCTTTGGAATTCAGTGGTTTTAAGGCCAAAAGGAAGTTGTTTGAAAAGCTTGAAAGATAACTCAAAAGGCCTTACAAGCCAAGGAGCAAAAGGGAGGAAACACCACCTAGCCAAACAAGGCTTAAACCACCATTTTAGAACCTCAAAATCAGAGTTTTTTATGGTTCAAAACCCGCCCCAAAATAGCACAAATCAATGGGAAAATGAGGATAAAACAAGTGTGCAAAAATAAGCTTGAAAGGGAGAAGTGCTTACTCTTGAAGCACAACAGCAAAACCAGCAAAAATCTGAGCCAAAACCACATTTTGGAGCTCAAACAAAGTCCCAAGGAATCTCAGCCCAATGGTGGTCAAGTTTGATCAAGGATGTGTATGCAAATATGTAGGGAATTCTCACTTTCAAGCCTAAAACAAGAGGAGAGGGGAAGAATTCTAGAGAGATGGGAGAATTTGCTAACAAACCTTCTAGAGAGAGAGAGGATTTTAGTATGAGAAGCTCTCAAACTTGTTAAAATGTTCTCACCCTCAAAACATGAGACATGGCCTCCATATATAGCAAAAATGGAGCCTTGGTCGAAATATCTGAATATAGAGACAGCTGGAGCATTTGGAAGACAACTGGAGCAAAATATCTTCAAATTCTGAGTTTTCTGGACATTTCTGGCTGACCGGCCATCTTTTTGGCTGACCTGCTACTAATGATGGCCGACCGGCCACTTCTGTGGCCGACTGCAAATTCTACTCTGCAGGTCCAACTTCAAATAGGCATATCTCCTTCATTTGGACTCTTTTTCAGGTCATTCTTATGTCCAAATTGAAGCCCCGGAAGTAAGCTTTCCAATGGTGGAAGCCACACTCAAAATTCCAAGTGTGCTAAGAGATATGCCTCTTTTAGTGAAGACTACTCAGTTTTGGTCCAACCGGATTGATGCCCAACTTCAACCAACCATATCTCCCTCATCTGGACTCGGCTTGAGGAGATTCTTGAATGGAAAATGAAGCCCCAGAAGTCTTCTTTCCAACGGTGGTGGCGTCACAACTTAAGTCCAAGTGTACAAAAGGATAGACCTAATTTAGCGAGGGATGCTTGACTCTCTCTTAGTGGTTTATGCCCATCTTCTTCCACAACTAGGTTTCTTCCATCTTCTTCAATTTTCTTCAACTCCAAACCTCTAAACAAGATGTTTTGGAAGATTTTTCACAGATTTCACCTCTCCTTCATTTATTCCACTTTGTCCTTGATCGGTTTACCGAAAAGCGCAACATTTGACGAAATGCGAGCCTCGAAACATCGTAAAAACGTGGTCCAAAATGGGGTGTAAGATTGGGATTTGACTCTCCTCTTGCCGAAGAAATCGAACCTCTGCATAGCATAGCCTACACCATCAGGCAAGCGATTAGTAGCACCTAAGTCTTAAGGGCGGTCAAAAATGGGGTGTCTACAGTTGGTGATTTGCTTGGAAGAGAGTCTGCAAGTCTTTGCTGTTTTAATTTTTGTTTCTACTATGACGTATCCTTTGTATTGCTGCTCTGTTGTTGTTTGTGCTATGGGCCTTTAGTTGGTTTCTCACCAACTCTTCTTGATGAGTTTATTTGTATTTTGGGAATGCTTACATTGCTCTAATACTCTTTTCTCTTATCTTTTATTGATGTAATAGTTGTTGGTTATCAATAAAGGTTTCTTTCTTTTGCCGATCAAGAAAGAAATAATAAATGTCTCATATGAGTGTGAATCTTATATCTATGTGGAATCTACATCCATATGAGATATTTAATTAAACTTTTAATAATTTGTTTATTTATTGGTTTATTTATTTTTTGTATCTCTAATATTATTCGTTCAAATCTAGAGCGATTATGGTGATGTGGCACCAATGTGACAACACATTTAGTGCATAGTTGTCAAGACAATCAACATCTATACTCTAGAGTTTACATTGAAAAACCTAAGTGATTTGTGATTAGATCAAGATTTAATTATTCCAATTCCCAACCAATTAAAACTCACAATCTAAATCATCAAACACGTAAAAAAGTGATTTAGATCGTTGTTTCAGAAAACAATAAATCGACACAAACAATTTTTACATAGAAAAATAACAATTGAAGCACCTTCAATTGTGATAAAAAAATCACGGGCAAAATGCCACAAATCAATCCACTACTGAAGAAAAAAAGATTACAAAGATACCAAACAAATTACTGAAACGCTTCCAATTTGTCTTCAAATCTTCTGTATGTCTTCATTGCAACTTTCGTCTCAGAATTGATTAGATTGATGTTGAATCCACAACATCTATTGTCGAATCAACGACTGCACACAACATCAAACTCCTTTGATTACTCTGTGCTTGAATCTTCGGATTCCACCGAAGAAGAATACTCTCAAAGATGATTAAACAAACTCCTTGATGTGTGGTTGTAAGAACATGAGTTCAAACTCAATCAATCATCAAGGAAAACCAGAAAAATATCCCCAAAAGAAAACCCTAAAACCCTTAAAGAGGATCTAGAAAACGTAACCCTAAAATAAGTTTAAACAAGTATTTATAGAAAACAGAGTCTGGGACAGCCACTCGAGCGAAGAACCAAATACGCGTGTTTTTCTTAAATGTCATCTCGAGCCAAGCTTCCTTCGCTCGAGCGTACAATCCTCATTTAGTGCACAGTTGTCAAGACAATCAACATCTATACTCTACAGTTTACATTGAAAAACCTAAGTGATTTGTGATTAGATCAAGATTTAATTATTCCAATTCCCAACCAATTAAAACTCACAATCTAAATCATCAAACACGTAAAAAAGTGATTTAGATCGTTGTTTCAGAAAACAATAAATCGACACAAACGATTTTTACGTGGAAAAATAACAATTGAAACCTTTGATTGTGATAAAAAAATCACGGGCAAAATGCCACAAATCAATCCACTACTGAAGAAAAAAGATTACAAAGATACCAAACAAATTACTGAAACGCTTCCAATTTGTCTTCAAATCTTCTGTATGTCTTCATTGCAACTTTCGTCTCAGAATTGATTAGATTGATGTTGAATCCACAACATCTATTGTCGAATCAACGACTGCACACAACATCAAACTCCTTTGATTACTCTGTGCTTGAATCTTCGGATTCCACCGAAGAAGAATACTCTCAAAGATGATTAAACAAACTCCTTGATGTGTGGTTGTAAGAACATGAGTTCAAACTCAATCAATCATCAAGGAAAACCAGAAAAATATCCCCAAAAGAAAACCCTAAAACCCTTAAAGAGGATCTAGAAAACGTAACCCTAAAATAAGTTTAAACAAGTATTTATAGAAAACAGAGTCTGGGACAGCCACTCGAGCGAAGAACCAAATACGCGTGTTTTTCTTAAATGTCATCTCGAGCCAAGCTTCCTTCGCTCGAGCGTACAATCCTCATTTAGTGCACAGTTGTCAAGACAATCAACATCTATACTCTACAGTTTACATTGAAAAACCTAAGTGATTTGTGATTAGATCAAGATTTAATTATTCCAATTCCCAACCAATTAAAACTCACAATCTAAATCATCAAACACGTAAAAAAGTGATTTAGATCGTTGTTTCAGAAAACAATAAATCGACACAAACGATTTTTACGTGGAAAAATAACAATTGAAACCTTTGATTGTGATAAAAAAATCACTGGCGAAACGCCACAAATCAATCCACTACTGAAGAAAGAAAGATTACAAAGATACCAAACAAATTACTGAAATGCTTCCAATTTGTCTTCAAATCTTCTGTATGTCTTTGTAATAACCTGACCCTCGTACATGTTTTCTGATATATTTTCAGACTTTATTTTGTGATTTTGAATGCTTATTGTGAAATCCTATGAGCAATTAATGTTAAGTAAGTGAACCCATGTTTAAGGATGCCTATTTGTTGAACAAGAAAAGTATCTGTTACATTAGAATGTTTGAATCAGAAATTGGAAGCCTTAGGGGCTTAATTAGCTGAAATTGATTTTATATATGTGATCAGCATAATTTTTAGGTAATATTATGCATTTTTGGGAAATTTCAATTTCAGATGTTTAAACGATTGATTTTTGTCCTATTCATTTCCTATATATATGTATGTGTTCTTTAAGTCAATGACTTAGAACTCAAAAATTTGGTCTTGTGAGAGAAGGAAGTTAGAGAGGAGGAAGAGTACCTCAAGGGAGAATTGGGGGAAGTGAAAAGGTTGTAGAGTTCAAGATTCAAGGTATGTGTGTTGCTTGAATTATGCTCTTTTGTTAAGTTCTCTTTTGAATAACTTCCTTGGAGGATTATGTAAGTTAGAGTGTGTGGGGATTTAAAGAAAAGAAAATATGTTTTCTCAATATGTGATGTTGAAGTAAATTGCTTATGCATGTATGTGGAGAGACTAGCTTTTATGTCTTATTTTCTCATGAAAGCTATGAAGAGCATATATATATATATATAGCTATGATGTTATATGATGTTGGATACAAGAAGGAAACTAGATTGTGGGTAAGAATTTAAGAGCTAGTTCTAACTAGATTAATGTATGTATTTGAAGCTTCTATTAACATGGATTTTAAGTTATGGACCACCAATTGAACATGCTAAATTGAGCCTTGTGTAGATGTACCAAAAGATGTGTTTTTGTTGCAAATTTCGGACCAAAACAGGGGAATCGCCGCACGTGCGGGAGTCACTGCCGCACGTGCAACAAATGTTGCATTTTTGGGTTTTGGTTCTTCCTAAAAGGCACGTGCGAGACCTCAAGGCCGCACGTGCGGGGCTGACTGCCGCACGTGCGGGGCTCACAGCCGCACGTGCGGCTCATGCTGAGAAATACTGTCTGCTCCATTTTGCGTGTTGGACCCTCGGATATTTTTTGATTCTGTATTTTATGCCTATAAATGTATGTTAAATCCAATTGAAGTGTAATGACTCCGGAAATGATTCAAAGAAAATAAACTAATTGATAAGTGATGAATGTGTGCAGGACGCACCCCGGGAGGGACTAGTACGTCACTACAACACTGTGAGTAGTAATACGCTTCGTATGTAGCTAATGATTGTCATTGGCATTCTACTAACGCATGACTATTATGTATGTAATTATGTGAATGAAGCCAAACATGAAAAGAAATAAAGGAAAGAATGGAATGCTTCCCCATGATTCTAAGTGTTTGTAAGACTAAGACTCGGGGCCTATGGCCATTCCGTATAAGTTGTTATGATATGAAACAAAGTGCTACACGGAACTAAGTGCTACGAAGTGAGTCACCTCTAGAATCCGTGTGAGGCACCTCTTGAGTTCAAACGAGTATGTCCAAGGGCGTAATGCCGATTTACTCAAGGGCTTCGTGCCACTATGTTTAAGGGCTTTGGGCCACTATGTTTAAGGGCTTCGCGCCACAATGTTTAAGGGCTTGCAGCCATTATGTTTTAAGATATTATGTTTCAAGACTGGGCCTAAGGCCGATATGAAATTAGTACAGAATCAGACTAAGTTAAGCTTTCATACGCATTGATATATTATGTTTCAAGTTAAGCATTGTCTTATCTAAGTATTACTATTCACTGAGCCTAGCTTACTCCGTGTTATGTCTGTTTCTGTAGGTACCCAACCAGGTGGTCAGTCATAGCCCTGACACCCGTTTTCTTTTGTCAACCTTCGTGTGTCCAGGCACTTTACGAGGCTACTTATTTTGGGAAGTTTGTTAAGATGATTGGCCTACTTTTTGGTTGTCCATCTAAGGTTGAATGTATATAACTTCAATGGTTTTGTATACGCCCGATTTTAGGGATGGGACTGTATATGTGTGTATGTGTATAACTAGCTTAGGGATATTGTTTTTGGACTTTATCTACTTATTTTTATGTATGTGATCCTGGCATGGTATTAGTAGCTCAATGGAGTTGTTTGTCTCATTGTTGTTTTTTTTTTTTTTTTTATAATTAGTGCTTCCGATAAGGCCCCGTATATTATGTATACCAGGTTAAGTGTCTGTTTTTGGATAGGTCATGCCCAAACTTTTAGGGGCAGGTTTGGGACGTGACAGTCTTCATTGCAACTTTCGTCTCAGAATTGATTAGATTGATGTTGAATCCACAACATCTATTGTTGAATCAACGACTGCACACAACATCAAACTCCTTTGATTACTCTGTGCTTGAATCTTCGGATTCCACCGAAGAAGAATACTCTCAAACATGATTAAACAAACTCCTTGATGTGTGCTTGTAAGAACATGAGTTCAAACTCAATCAATCATCAAGGAAAACCTAAAAAATATCCCCAAAAGAAAACCCTAAAACCCTTAAAGAGGATCTAGAAAACGTAACCCTAAAACAAGTTTAAACAAGTATTTATAGAAAACAGAGTCTTGGACGGTCACTCGAGCGAAGAACCAAATACGCGTGTTTTCCTTAAATGTCGTCTCAAGCCAAGCTTCCTTCGCTCGAACGTACAATCCTCATTCTCAGAACTTTTGCAAACAAAACAACTTCTGGGAGCAGACCATCTTCGCTCGAGCGAAGACTCCGTCACTCGAGCAAGCAAGACAAAATTCTTAGCGAAATTTCAACTCGATAAACATGTTTGTTCACGGAATTGACAAGATTAAGGGACCTAATGTGGAGTCACCCATGTGTGAACACACTTGGTAATGGGAACACAACCGGCGGCTCACCAACCCAAGTTTGGCCACCAACCAAGTTTGGCCACCAACCACCATGCCAAGCCAAACTCCCACCTACTCCCTCACCTATAAATAGAGGTTGAGAGGGGAGAGCAAAATGAGAGAGAGAAAGAGAAAGAGAACCAAGAGAGGTAGAGATGTGAGTTAGAGAAACCGTCTCTCTCGGTGTGAGAGAGGGAGACGGGTGAATGTGAGTGAGAAGAGTGTGAGCTTCTCCTCTGTAATATTTCTATAATCTCTCCATTGAAATAAGTGATAAACGGTTCCTCTCCCGTGGACGTAGGTTTTAATACCGAACCACGTTAAATATTGTGTCTCCTTGTGCATGGGTGTGTTTTTATGCTTCCGCTAATTTCTATAAGATCTTGGGCGGGATCCTAGATCCCAACAAGTGTATCAGAGCCTCGTCGGTAGTGTTTCAGAACAAAAACAGTGGGTTCCCCGAAACTGCCCAGAAATCGAATTGCTCGAAATCAGGTTTTGAGCATACCAGGAGTAAGAGCTCGACGAGAGGAGTCCAGAACAGCAAAGCACATAAACAACGGAGTCGGGGTGGCCATACGCGCTGGTCAAAGTTTGGCGCGTGAAGTCAACCGTTAACCAGCAGACCCACGCGCAGCAGGAGGTTGAAGACGACACTGTTCACCAAAGCTGCAGTGTTTAAATATTTATTCAGGAAAATATAACAGAAGGCATGGTGCTGGCATAGTGGATAAGGTGTTGGGTGTTCAAGGTCAGGGGTTCGAAACCCCTTGGATGCATACTCAAAATTAATGATTTTTTTTTGGGTGGAGGATGACGCAGCGCTGACGTAGTGGATGACGTCAGCAGAATCATGCCAGCAGCACTGCCACGTGGTAGTCCACGTCAACGCCACGTGGCGCCATGTCAGCGAGCCACGTCATGGACACGTGGCAGTCCACATCAGCACAGAGTGCCACGTCAGCAAAGGTGTTAACAGTCAACCAGAGGCAGGGAGGGATCCAGTGTTGCGCGGCAATGGTGCAGCCGCAGGGAGAAAGGATCCGGTGCTTCGCGGCTATGGTGCAGCCGCAGATCTGAGGCGTACAAAATGTTTTGGCTAGATCTAAGCCATTTGGAGTCCGATTTTGGCGATCCAATAGTGGTTTTGGACTATTTGGAGTATTCCGGACACATCCGTACGGTCAGATTTTGGAGACGGAGTTTCTGTTAAAAGAAGGCAGATTAAAGGGACGGACGGCATCAGGTGCAGTGGACGGAATATTTTGTTGGTACACAGAATATTCCCTGAACTTCTGAAAATTGCAATTTGGCCTAGAATTTCAAAAAATTGTGGTGTGGCCCAGCTTTCGGGGAAATTTTTCAGTGAGGTCCCCGGAAGTGCAGTGAAGTTGGTCCTAGCTAAACGGACCGCTCCGGACGCAACCGCGAGGTCAGAATAGTGAAATTCTGAACGGTTTGGAAAGATTGTCAAAACATGGGGTTTGTCATCTTCAATACTCGAAGGAAGGTTGCCGGATATTGTGGAACGCTGCGGATTCACTGAAGAGGTTAGAATAGGCAGATTCTGACCAGATTGGACAACCAGGTACAACTCGAGATAGATCATTGAAGACCAGAGGAGATCAGGCTTGATCAAATGGCAGATCGAGGGAGATCAGGATTGGTCAGAGGCGATCAGAGGATTGCAGACATGATTATCTCAAGATCAACAATGTCTAGGAAAGTTCTGTCAAAAAGACACTGTCTAAGGAGACTGGTTCTTAAGTGGGACCGGTTGTGACCCCACCAGTCTTTCCTGGGAACTTTCCTGGTTGTTGAAGTGTTCGGAGGATCTGGTTCAATCAGAAGAGAAGACCATTCATCGACAGATAGATGATTTGGCAATGAGCACTATGCAAGGAAAAAGCTCCGAGCAAAGAAGACCGAGGACGTTGCTACACAACGAGTTTTCTATTGCTCCAATGACTGGTCCTGTGAGATAAGGCATGCCAGTCAAGGACATCCAATCAGGGGGTGTCGGATATCTTGGTTGCGCAAGTTCAAACATAGCAAATGAAGACATCCGAGACAGAAGCGTGAAAGAGCTGTGTGGGGAAAAGAAGAAGAGAGTGCTCCTCTCATTGTGAATCACCAACAGTGGTTTACACCCCACTCCCACCAACAGTGGTATCTCTCCAAATCAGAGAGTTGTGTGAGTTGAGTTGAGGATGAAGGATTCCCTCCTCCTCTTGTATCTCTGGTGTATTATCTAGCTTCAGGGGGTGCAGACGTCTCAGTGAAGAGATGAAGACTATGTTGAACTTAAGATTAGCAGCAGTGTGTGCAGTGGTTCACCTCACATGGGTTGAGGGGGTGATTTGTGGAGTCACCCCATGTGTGAACACACTTGGTAATGGGAACACAACGGCGGCTCACCAACCAAGTTTGGCCACCAACCAAGTTTGGCCACCAACCACCATGCCAAGCCAAACTCCCACCTACTCCCTCACCTATAAATAGAGGTTGAGAGGAGAGAGCAAAATGAGAGAGAGAAGAGAAAGAGAACCAAGAGAGGTAGAGATGTGAGTTAGAGAAACCGTCTCTCTCGGTGTGAGAGAGGGAGACGGGTGAATGTAAGTGAGAAGAGTGTAAGCTTCTCCTCTGTAATATTTCTATAATCTCTCCATTGAAATAAGTGATAAACGGTTCCTCTCCCGTGGACGTAGGTTTTAATACCGAACCACGTTAAATATTGTGTCTCCTTGTGCATGGGTGTGTTTTTATGCTTCCGCTAATTTCTATAAGATCTTGGGCGGGATCCTAGATCCCAACACCTAACACATGTCTCAAGTTGTAACCATGTGATTGGACGAATTAAGTGGCACCTAATCATGTTCGAGTGTATATAGTTATTACATTAATTTGATGTAAAGAGCAATCCGTGCCATAATTGAATTTCTGCAATCTTTCTCTCCTTTTATTGTAACGGTGTTTTGATCAAGAGCTTTATATTTTGTCTTTTTGAAATTCAATTAATATAGTATCAAATCCTCGGTTTTCTTGACTCTAATTGTTTTATGTAATATTTTTTATATTTATAATTGTTTTTCTATCTATTGACAAAAAGAAAAAAAAAAAACACACATTCAGGTGGAGACAAATATTATATTCTTTGGTTGTTTCTAAACATGATTTATATCCAACTCCTTTTAATATATGTTGATGTGTAAATCTCAAATTAGCTCTTGCAATCCTACTGTTTCTTTTATTACTGCATATTCAATTTTGTATTATTGTTTTATTTTGAATACATTTAAAATAGTTGTGAACTAGTAAAATAAAAATTCTTGGTATCTTTGCAAAATCTCCACCAAGGCTGATCACGAAAATTGCAAGGTAAGCAATTTTTTTATTTTTAAAAGGTAAGGCTTATAATTTAGCGTTTGGTTAGAGCTCTAAAATGCTTATAACTGAATTATTTATAGATGATTTGAAAGGGTATGGTATGAGTTGTTACTTTCCGTATTTTAAAAAGTCGTATGAATAAACTGAATATATTCTAAAATTTTGTAACAGTGTCTTCAGGCGCGAGTTTTTTTTAGCGTATGTATGTTTATTGTAACATGAAGGGCTTGTAACCCAATAGCATCTCCCCAACACTCGTACAAAGGTTGTGGTTCAAATATCGCCTCTGACAAGTGTGAGAGAAGAGTTTTACTTGGTTAGGTTTTTGAAAAAATACTTTTTAGAGAATTTTATTTTTTTATTTTTTGTATTTTTTTGTTTTTATTAAAATTTTTTAATATTTTAAATATTTTTTTATTTTTTAGATATACTTAACATAAATATATCTAAAAAGTAAAAAAATTGTGAAAAAAACCTTTTAAAAATTTACTAAATACAAAAAATAAAAAAATACCAGAATTCAATACATTTTTTGTATTTTTATGTATTTATTAATTTTTTAAAATATTTTTTACAAATTTTTTACTTTTTAGATACATCTAAGTAAGGTACATCTAAAAAAATAAAAAAAAAATTTTGTTTAAAATTTTAAAAATATTCACTAAAATAAAAAATATAAAAACTAAAAAACTTAATCCAAAAAATTCAAACCAAACACACTGATTAATTTCTATCTATATGTACCACCTATCACGTGTTGTAGGTTCACCCACCATGTCGCTTAGTGACTCTCTTTTTCCATAACTTTGAGAATATAAAAACTGTATTTCATCGTCTCATGGTGCAATAGTCATAATTCAATAGCCATGGCTTCAAGTCTTTGATATTTGCATAGAGTAATACTATATAAATAATTATTTATAATAATAATATTGTCATATTAGTTTCGTTAACCTTTTTGTTGTAAGAATTTTTTCTGAATATGACTTAATGTGACTTATATATGATTATAATAGATTCATCTCATTAAACAAGATACATGTACATCAATTAGATAGTGGCTAATCATTGATCAATGCACTTATATATACATAATATATAGAAAACTAATGGAAATAGTGTCAATGCATTAAATGTGATAGATTCATTATAAATGAATTTTTAGAGTTGCATTATGTATCTATTATGAATGTAGAAGATATATTAATTTATCTAATGAGGTTGAATGGATTCTTTGATGGGAAGATTACTAGTATAAATAATATAAGGTCTCAAACCACACTTTCTATCACAAAACTCAAGTTATCACCACAAGAAGGCTCCCATCACCTAGAGAGAGAGAGAGAGAGAGAGAGAGAGAGAGAGAAGTCGTTTGAAGATCTTAAACAAATAAAGAATTTAAAGATCAAGGTCTTTTATTCAAGGTTTCTTTTTCTCAAAAAAGGTTTTCATACTATCATGGATCAAGATACATATACACTTATTTTGTATATTAGAAATTCATATAGTTTTCATGTATAGAATTGAATTCTTAACAGTTTTTAGTTTATGTTCTGCAAAGTTTTCTATCATCTGTATAAATAGAAATTGTCATTTGGATAATATAATTTGCATATTATCCACAATCTGCTTACTTTGTCGATCAAACCCTAATTTGTCCTGGTGTTCACAATGGGCAATGAATTTAGGTATTCTGAAAATTTCAAATTGCATTGAAAAGAATTGTAATGCCATTTGTTTGGTAAACTTGAAGGGCATTATCCCAACTGATCGCAAAGTCTCTTAAAACAATTTTATATTATAATAATATTTGATCAAAAGTTCAAGTCTTGTGGCAATTTAAATTAATTGTAAAAGCTCTTTTGTTTTTAGAGTTAGGTTGAATATGATTGTTAGTGTGGGGATTGTTAGTAAGAAGAGTAAAAAAAAATTGTATTTATTTGATGACCATCAGGCTAGCAAGAATTTAAGTTTATTTTGTTATACTATGACGCGATTAATCATATAAAATTACATAAATACCCTTGTTATTTTTAATATATTTTAATATTAAAAATTATTTCTATATTAAATTATTTTGATATGAAGAATGGTGAGAGTAAAAAATGGTGGAGGAAAGACCATACAAACCAAGTGAGTAAGTACATTAGGTAAACAAAGAGAGCAAAATAGTAAATTCTTCCTTAATCCCAAGGGCTTCAATTTCTAATATCATCTCCCCTGCCTCACTCCTAATCACCCATAGGATGGTGTTGGGACTATGAGTCCCTTGTTATAATTTGAAAACAAACATGATATTAACAAATCCAACACACTAGCAACCCCAGTCCTAAGGCTTTTCTCTAAAAACAAACCGGGCCTAAGGGTCTCACTTCCATGAGTTCATTGTAAATTTCTTCCTGTGCACTCGAGTTTTTTTTTTCTTTTTTTTTTTATAAAAAAAAAAAAAAAAAACCTTTGGCATTTGATCCTTATAACAAAATGAACTTTAAAATTTTAATTTTATCAATTAAATCATAAATTTTTTATTTGTCTTCAATCTAAATCATTTTTTTTTATTTATGTTAAGTGAAATCTATAGAAAAATGTATTTTAGTAATCAAACTCAATGAAAAATGGTATTTTGAACATTTTATGTATACTACATTGAGTTTAATGACTTAAATACCCCTTTTTCCTATCGGTTTTATATATCAGAAATAGATTGATGGTTTAAATTAAAAACAAATCAAAAAATTGGGGTTTAACTTAATAAAATTGAAAACTCAATCTTTATTTTATTATAAGGGTCAACTTCAAATTTTTTATTTTTTCTTTTTTCTTTTTCTCTTTTTTTTTTTATGGTAATTTTTCCAAAAAGTTAACTTAGTGATGCTCTTCAAGGACCATCCTCCAACCCTGAGTCATTTGAATGAAGATTGCATTTAAAAAAATTATTTATAAGAATATTACAATTTTGAAATTACTCAACAACAACAGTTTTTAAAATTGAAATCACAATACTCTATCTTCCGGTTGAATATGCAATTTTGTAAAGTGTTGAGCTGCGATTGAACGCATTTATTAAAGTTGTGATTTTTTTACAGGTTCAAACATAGGTTCAACTAGTGATTTCATCATGGAATATAAGTAGTTAAGTAGAATTCACTTTGCGGGTTGTGATTTTATTACCAGGTGAAACATAGGTTCAACTAGTGATTTCATCATGGAATATAAGTAGTTAAGTAGAATTCACTTTGCGGGATTAGAGATGGTTTCTGACCAGAGGTAATGAGCAAAAGTGATTGTTAATGGTGGTAGATGGTGTAGACACCCCATTTTTGACTGACCTTAAGACTCAGACGTCACCGATTGAGCGCTTGGTGATGTTGCATATCGTGCTCGTTCAGAGGTTTCAGAGTCTCGGCTGTGAGCCTTACCTCCGAACTTCCGGGCTTTTCTGTGCTTTGCCTCAGTTTGCGAACCAGGCTCTGTTTTCTCTGTTTTCTCTTTCCGAAGGGAGGGAGAGGTCTCGTAGACCATCTCTCAGTGGCCGTAGGCTACGTTTCATGGTCGTAGGCCATTTTTCCCGTTTGTAGCCCGGTTTTCGGTTTTCGGAGCCGTCGGCCGTGTGCCTCGGTTCGGGACGCTGAACTACCTCCGTTTGCACCGGTTTTTGGCGCATACCTTATTTCCTCCCTTTTGAGGGACACTGTGGCTCAACAGACCAACTTCGTGGTCAAATGCCACCTCCGGTGCTTAACAGTCAGTTTTCGGGGCCCCGGGCCGCGCGTTTTGGCCCCCGAACCTTCGTTTTACATCGGTTTGAGTTCATTTTTGGCGGCGACCTTATTTTCATTGTTAGGAAGGTCGTGGAAGGGTGGGAGGGCAGCAATTGTTCTGAAGACCAGGTTTATTCCTTCATCGCTCTTTATCGCCCGTTTTCCTCGCTAGAAAGCTGGTGTTGACCATTCCCGGGCCACTTTCTTTGGCCCTCAACCACATATTTGTGTTGTACACACCTGGGAGGCCACCAATATGACATGGCCGGCCAACAATTGTTCCTGACCCTTTTGAACCCCTCTAAAAAGTTGGTTTTTCTCTCTCTTGGGTTACATTTCCTGGTTTTTCTCCACATAGTTGTGTTGTGCACACATGGGAGGCCACATTTTTGGGGTGGCCGGCCACTAATTGTGATTGAACCTTTTGACCCTGGCCGGCCAGCCAGGGGAGGTGGCCGGCCGGCCACCTGAACCCTTTGAACCTGGCCGGCCATGACCCTCTCACCTGGTTCCTTACAGCTGCACCCTCTGTTTCCCCCCAGATCCTGTATCTGAGGGGGGTCTTTTGGGGGGGAAATTTGAATTTGATTTCCCCCCCCCTTTTCTCCACTCCTCTCCTCTATAAAGCCAGCCCCCCAGCTCATTTTTGAAGGGTTACAAAAATTGTGTTGAGCCTTGCATACAACTCTCCCTCTCCCTCTCTTCTAAACCCTTCAAACCCTAAGGTTCTTGCACCCTTTACACTACAACCCATAGCATCACACCTCCACACTCCATTCCAGCCCTTTGAAGCTGATTTCCAGAGGTTGAGAGCCCCCAAACTTGGTCCAAGAGCTGTTGAAGGTTGGCTCTACAAGGGTGAGTCCCATTTTCCATCTTTCTTGCCTTATTTTGCTTTATATTTTAGCTCCTTTTGCTAACTTTTTTGGGCTCCGACCCAAACTGTAAATAGTCATATTTTGAGCTCATCTCCATGTTTGATCAAGGGTCTTTCTCTGTTGGAGGTCTCCACCTCACCCTTTGTGTTTAAACTCTCTTTTAGGCCTATTTTTGCATGATATTTTAGGCTTATTTGTGAGCTGTTTTGGACTTGGTCATAAACTATGAAATGTCTTTTTTTGAGGCCCTCTTCAACTTTGTTGAAGGGCTCTCCTCTGTTTGAGGTCATATGATACCACTTGCCTATTTATTCCTCTTTTAGGCCTTTTTCTTGCATGTTGATTTAGCCTCACTTTTGTTCATTTTAGAGACTTGATGTAAATTGTAAAGTGCCTTGTTTTGATCCCCTCTTCAACTTTGTTGAAGGGCTCTTTGCTATTTGGGGCCAGCTGCTGTCCCTTGTCTCTATTCTCTCTTTTAGGGCCATTTTTGCATGATAGATTAGCCCTATTTATGTTCATTTTTGAGACTTGTTATAAACTGGAAAAAATTCTTGTTTTGACATCATATTTATGTTTGATTAAGGGCATTTTCTTATTTGAGGTCACATGCTTCCTTGTATGCTTGATTCCCTCTTATTTTGAGCCTTACACCCTAGCCCTTGTTGCATGCCTTGTTTGACCTTCTAGCCACTGGAATCCAGTGGATTTCCAGTGGCTTTGATGCTATTTTGAGCCTCCAAATCAGAGGGGGGTGACCCCCTCTCACCTTGACTTGTTTGGTGGTCATTTTGGCCTTCCAAAGAGACCCTATCTTGCATGATTTGAAGTCACATTTCAGGGTCAATTTGGTGAGTTTTGGGACTACCATATTTGATTTCCAGAGTTTTTTTGGTCATGCTTCATGTCTATCTTGCATGTGCTTAATAACCCCTTGTATGCCCTTCCAAAGGAGCCCCTCAT